>SJYC01021453.1:0-41874 GCA_006408675.1 Madoqua kirkii | reverse complement strand
CTGAAGAAATTAGGTTAAAATTTTAGGCCTCCTTTGTTCTAAAACTTTTCCCAGAGGCAGGCCATACCTCATGAAAAATAACCTTCTCCTCGCCTGGTGACTCATGGCCTCCTGATCTCTGAAACAGCCCCTCTACAATGGTATAATGGTGTTTTTCTATTGATCTTTAACTGATGATTTATTGACTTATAGTCTTGTCTACTGGCAAGAGACCCCCCCGGTGATGTATTTTCTGTTAAAACTTTTTCCGGGTAGCTGTTTTTCTGAAGACTGACCAACCGCCACAGGGTGGTCAGCCAGCCGTTTCAACCTGACTACCTCAGACCTATCCCCTTAAAGGTCAAGCCTTGCCCACCAATCAAACGTCCTCACCCCACCTGTACCTGCCTATGTTCCCCCCAGTCACATTGTTTTCAGTGTCCTAACCTCACTCCCGCCTGCTTGTGATTTTTCTGTATAAAAATCCTTAGTGACCAGCGTTCTGGGTTCACTCCTTCTGAGGAGTTCGAACCCCGGCTAGCCGGTTCAATAAATCCTCTTGCGGTTGCATCGATATCCTGAGTTCTGGTGTGATCTGTGAAGCGACGACTCCCGTTGATTAGGCCTTCTCTGGGTCTAACACTGTCTCCCCCTCTTCTTTGTTAGTCTTTTATTCTCCATATTTGAAACATTTTATCCTTTGCTTTCCCTGTTTCCTTTCTCTCCTGCAAGTAGCCTACAAACTCCATGACAATGAGTCCTATATCTGTCTTATTCATAGTTTTGTCCCAAGAATCTAGCACAGTACTCAGCTTTTATAGCAGAAAAGATATCTATGGAATACATTTAATAAAGAAATATTTTTTAAGCAACTGAAAGGAGTATCAGTGTTCACTTGTGGGCAACCTCTCTTGGATATATCTTTTTAAAATGGAACTATAATTGCTGTTCAGTGTTATAGGACTTGTAGGTATACAATGTAGTGATTTTTAAAGGTTATATTCCATTATAGTCATCATAAAATATTGGTTATATTCCCTGTGTTGTACAGTATGTCCTTGTAGGCTCATTTTTTACATAACAGTTTGCATTTCTTAATCCCTGTCTCTATCTTGCCCCTGCCCCCTTTCCCCTCCCTACTGGTAACCCTTAGTTCTCTCTGTCAGTCAGCTGCTTCTTTCTTGTATTCGCTAGTCTGCTATATTTTTGTTTGTTCTTCTTTAATTGAAATATAGTTAATTTACAATTTTGTGCTAATTTCAAGTATACAGCAAAGTGATTCAGTCATATATTTCTATGACTGTATCTATATATTCTTTTTCAGATTCTTTTCTAAGTTAATACAAGATACTGAGTATAATTCCCTGTGCCTTACAGCAGGTCCTTATCATTTGCATATTTTATATGTAGTAGTGTGTAAGTTTGTTGAATTTTAAAATTCCACCTGTAAGTGATATCATACAGTTTTTGTCTTTATTTGACTCATTTCACTAGCAAAATGCCTTGAAGGCCATTGGATGCACTTCGCTCTCTCTCTCTTTTTCTGAAATTTATTTTTGGCTACTTAGTCGTGACACTCAAGCTTAGCTGCTCCGTGGCATGTGGGATATAGTGGCATGTGGGATTAGTTTCTCCATGGCACGCGGGATATAGTTCCATGACCAGGGATGGAACCTGTGTCTCCTGCATTGGAAGGCGAATTCTTAACAACTGGACCACCCGGGAAGTCCCCGTTGAATACACTTGTTTAAAGTAAACTTTTATTAAACTATTTTGTATAAAAATGACATTGAATATCTTAATCCCTGGAAGAGAATTTGGGGGAGGGAAAAGTGGGAATATTTCCCATCTGATCAAAAGCAGTAGAGGGAAGAGCGCATTTTACCAGGATTAGCTGGGCCAAGGGCTGGCTTTCAAATGGTCTGCCTCCTACACATGACTCCCCTATCCCCCCCGAGCAGGAGCAGAAGACTGTTTGCTGTCATTGCTTTGCTGAGCTCCATATAGCCTGGAATCCCTTATCCCTGAAGGAGGGGGAGAGAAGTAAAATAAATTTTGAGCCACAGGAAAATAAACAGTAACACAGATTAAGGCATAGATTTCCATCACCTATGTATGCCAAAGATTAGAAAGATATTTGGCCCACTAATCTTCTAAAAGAAGTCTGTGTTTGACTGAATGGAGAAAGACACCCTCTCTCTAAGATTAGAAGCAAAATAAGGACACCCAATATCACTACTACTCTTCCACTTGGTACTAGAAATCTATGGCAACCCAACAAGAGAAGAAAAATCAAAGGTATAAATATTAAAAATGTAGGAACAAAACTGTTATTTACAGATATGTGATCATCTACGTGGAACATGTTGTATTGGATCTTTCACTGGAGATCAAACTAGTCAATCCTAAAGGAAATTAACCCTGAATATTCACTGAAAGGATGGATGCTGAAGCTGAAGCTCCAATACTTGGCCACCTGATGCAAAGAGCCAACTCACTGGAAAAGACCTTGATGCTGGGAAAGATTGAAGGCAGGAGGAGAAGAGGGCTGCAGAGGATGAGGTGCTTAGTTAGTTTCACCAACTCAATGGACATGAACTTGAGCAAACTCGGGGAGATAGTGGAGGACAGGCAAGTAGGGCATGCTGCAGTTCATGGGATCACAAAAAGTTGGACACCACTTAGCAACTGAACAACAAGTATTCCACTGATGTATGTACA
Organism: Madoqua kirkii; assembly: GCA_006408675.1. Classification (NCBI taxonomy): domain Eukaryota; kingdom Metazoa; phylum Chordata; class Mammalia; order Artiodactyla; family Bovidae; genus Madoqua; species Madoqua kirkii. Next base: position 39,174 of record SJYC01021453.1, on the reverse strand, counting down.
TATTTTCAACAGAGGAATGGATATAGAAGTAGCTTTTCTGAGTGAGGAGCTGGACATCAGGTGAGGGAGATGCTGTAGAGTAGGGGATGGGGCAGACAGCCCTGCAGGATGGTGATGATTGAGGCTAGAGATGTAGGCATAAACCCGGACCTGCATGACACCGTGTGTATGTTAGTCGCTCAGTCATGTCCAACTCTTTGTGACCCCTTGGACTGTAGCCCACAAGGCTCCTCTGTCCGGGGGATTCTTCAGGCAAGAATACTGGAGTGGGTTGCCATTTCCTTCTCCAGGGGATCTTCCCAACCCAGGGACTGAACCCAGGTCTCCCACATTTGCAGGTGGATTCTTTGCCATCTGAGCCACCAGGGAAGCCCAAACATGAGCATGATGCATTGGCTGGGAATCAAACCAGGGCTCCCGTGTGTGGGAGGCAAGAATTCTACCACTGAATGATTCTGTAAACTTTGCTAACTAAAGAGTGTGGGCTGTGGATGCAGCACTGGGGTAATGAGACAGATTGAAAAGAAAATGGCTCAGTCCTTAGAGGTTGCAGGAGGAGGTGGAGTTACACTGCTTTGTTTTCTTTTACTGTGTCTACACGCAACAGCATTAATTATCACTTCCATTGGCATGCCAATTTTCCTATAGTTTACCACTAGTCACAGCTTTTTAAATGATGTGACCAAAAACTTTATCCTATTTTGAATAACGTTGCTTTAGCATCAGCAGACTTGAAAGGTACCTTCCACCCACTGGGCCTCTCTTTTCTTTGAAGCATTGTGGCTTCAAAGTAAAGGTAAGAGGGTCCCCCAGGATAGTTCCAGTGAAGCAGAAAAGATAATTCCATGTATTCAAAAATTATTTATGAAACATTTGCAGTGCTAGGGTACAGCAGTGAATAAGACATGCTTCCTACTGTTGAGGAGTCTTGTAGGCTCAAGTTGACCGAGCAGATAATAACATTTAACACGAGAATCAGCAAACGTTATATGATACTATGCACCAAATCTTGTTCTATATGCTTCAATACATGATTCCTTCAGTCATTTAATATGCTCAACAACGCTATGACAGAGGCTGTTTAAGAGGCAATCCCTGCCCAGCTCAGCCTGCTAGTGGGCTAGGAATCCCAGCAGTAAAGCTCCAGTGTCCATGTTCTGATCCCTTTTACCTTAATGGCCTGATGACCATCTAATGTGATTAATAGCCTGCTGCATCAGAGAAGCACCCAAGAAGCCACCAACCAGTCTTACGGGTCAGAAAACATTTCTGGTAAAGTTTCAAGCTGAGCCTGAAGGAGGAGTAGGAGTCAGATAAGGTGACAGAGGAAGGGAGAGATGAAGAAATCTTATATGCAGAGATTCTGAGCTTAGAAACAACTTGGCATTTACTGCAGAGCACCCTGGAAGGTGAAAATGAGGATGAGGGGGTGGGCATGAGGGTAGGGAGGAATAGAAGTAAAATTGGCATTACCTCACACATTAGGGCTAGAAGAAATCCCATAGACAAGTTCCAGAAAATCTTGAAATTGAATATTATATCCTGGTTAAGGCAGGATGACCACTTTTTATTCAAATCAAAATCAGAGTCATTTTTTGGATTCATGGATTCATTTAGGTAATGTCTAAGAAAAGTATTTCTTATTAATTACCTTATTAATTATATGGTCTTTTATATCTAAACATTCATCTTTGTTGAAGTGAATAAAATTACACTAAAGTAAGTATAAAATCAATTACTACTGTGATTGAGTGGTCATTCTTATATTCAGCATTTAATTATTGAGCATCTACTCTGTGTCAGGCCGAGTGTTTGACACCAGAGGACACCACAGTGAGGATGACAGGTCCTTGAGCTTTCACTATGCACATTTCAGCAAAGCCTAACAGAGAAACCTGGTGGGCTGCAGTCCACGGAGTCACAAAAGAGCTGGACACGACTCAGTGACACCACAAATATCTTAGAAAGTCTGAAAGCGTGGTTTTCATATTTATAGAACGTATAAGGCTTTTTTGCCCAAACATCTACTTTTATAGATAAAGAAACAAGGAAGATTAAGTGATTTACCCACATTCATATATCTCAGTGTAGTGAGGTAATGAAACTTGACCTACAGTCATACTTCCAAGCCGTTCCTCTTTTCAGCGATAACTCACCACCCTATATATTCTGAACCATGTGCTCAAGAGAAGTGTTGCCAAGAAGCTGAGGGGTGACATAAGTCAGGATTCCCACTGAAGCCCTTCTTTGCCAATCTAACATTTTCCCCCTCTCACAAGGTAACAGCCTACCTATAGCCAACTTTGTCCAGTTTACAAAGTGTTTTCACATTTTTTATCTCAGTTGAGCTTCAGGGGACCCAACGAGGCAGATTCTGCAGATATGAATACCCCCATAGCGATAAGGAAAATGAGTTTTAGAGTTTCAATGGCATGAGCACAATTACAAATGAAGAGCCAAAAAGGCAGGGTCAGCTGTCCCAGGCCTCAATCCACAGAGGCACTCAAATATCCTGGGAATAAACCCGAGATTCTGTTCCATTTCACTCACGTTTCTACCAACACTCTCAAAGCTAGTGATGAAATGTAAACTGGTTCTATTCCCACTCAAGAAGGAAGCTTCCTAGGATAGAAATGTAAAAACATTCCCAGGGCTGCAGATTTATCTTAGCTGAGATTTTCTGTGATCTACACAAGCCTGTTTCTTGGTGTAATCAGAGTCCTGCCCTAGTTCCAAGAGGACCTGAAATTGGCAGCTGAATCCTGAAACCAAAAGTATGTGACATTGTTCAGGGAAACAGATTTAAATATATATGTGTATGTTTTAATTCCTTTAATATACTTTACATAAAACTCATCTGGTTGGAAAGGAAAAATGAAGAGAGAACAAAAGCTGTAGAAATGTAGTAAATATTTTATTGGTATGAAGCCAATAAATAAGTACTGGAAAGAAAACTTTAAAGCACTTACATATATATATATATATATATTCACATTATAGATTATACATGTGATGCATGAGTACATTCTTGCTCATGTCTGGAATGCTATGGAGTTAATTAAATATTTAGATTAAAAATAACAGTCACTTTTCACATACTGTGTGACCCTTCCAGTGATTTAAGAAAAATATTTTCTTAGAACCATATCTTAAACAAGTCTGTATAACTAGATCCAAGTAAGATTTCTCTGCTCATGGCTAAGTGTGAGTGACTAATGCTTTCCAGTTCTGAATGCTGGAAAAAATGAAACAAAAGACAATTTCCAATAAGTAAAATATTCTGTTATACTTGCAAATAATAAATCCTTCATTTGAGCCTAAAGAGAGAGTTCATTTTCACGATGGAAATGGGCATCATCTTTTGTCACCCGTCTATTAAACAGTATTGATTTAAAGGGACACCACCTTATCCAGGCTCTGGATCTGCCCCTTGAGGCCTCAATTCAATGGCTGAGGCTCCGTTCTTCTATTCTGCAGATGTTTCTTTCTTTTTTTTTTTTTTTACTCTAAATTCTTTGCTCCTTTCACTATCGTATTTCCAGCTTTGTGAATGCCTGTTCTGATAGACTTTATCACAAAAGACTTGTGTTTTATTTTATACTATTTTCATTGGTTCATGAGATGTTTTGCACAAATCATTGGTCTGTCTTCGTAGCTAAACTCAAAGCTTCTTGCAGGAGGAATTTCGCTCCACGTCTGTCCTCTCTCGGCCTTTCCCACTGAGTGCCCTTGGGGCAATGTGCACTGGGCTGGTTCACAATCTCCAGAGGGGTGTAGAACCTCTTTCTCTAGAGGGTATAGAACCTACCTACCTCTTTCTCTTCGACATGATGGAGTGAGACAGGCTTGGATCTGGAACACTTTGCTGCAGAGCTCACACCTGGACAAATGTCTCCTTGGGAAACAAATTCAAGGAAACTATAAGGAGCTAAAGATAAGTGCATGCATGTATAACTGGGGCAAATTATCCCAGGTGGATCAGCAGTAAAGAACCCGTCTGCCAATGCAGGAGATGCAGAGTTGCAGGTTCGATCCCTGGGTGGGGAAGATCCCCTGGAGGAGGGCATAGAAACCCACCCCAGTATTCTTGCCCAGTATTCTTCATGGAGTGGAGAGTGTGGTGGACTGCAGTCCACAGGGTCGCAAAGAGTCAGATATGACCGATCAGCTAACACTTCACACTTCATGTTCTCCCGGCGCAGAGCGACAGGTTGGCTGGCCTTGTGTGCGTGGGTGCCAAGGGCAGTCCCCCTCCACAAACTCACTAAGTCTCTTCCTGGACCTGATCCCCCAAGTCAACTCTTTTTGGACCTATAGTCGGCACTCCAGCTGCACCAAGTTCCTGGCTTAATTCCTGGCTACTCTCAGCTAGAAATCCTTTCTGGTCCAGGACTTCACCTACATTCTCCTCTTTTGCTAACTTTGTTCCCCTCTCCTGCACTGTATAAGCTTGTTTCTTCTGGCTGCTTCGAGAAACACTTCACCCATTGCCAAAGGGCTTGGTAGTAGTTCTTTTAATCATTAACACCGATAGTTATTTATAGAGATTACTGACACCAGTCCATGAAATGTTTGACTCCAGTCAGGTCCACGCAAATGGAAATTCTGTCCAGGATGGTTGTGTCTTGTGTGTTTAGATGGTACCAGCCTGTTCTTCTGCGTACAACACAGTCTGTCCAAAGTTTAAGCGATTTAACTTTGAAGAGTAAATAATGCACTTTTTTTTTTCTGTGAGATTTTATTCATGATCATTTGTTTTGGCCTTTGATGTAAAGAAACCAGTTTAACGGCTTCAAAAGGTCAACTGAAAAAGGAGCTAGTCAACCTGTGCACTCATCAAAAAATAAAAGGAAGACTTATGGAGAGTTATTATCACATCTTATATCAAGACTGTTTGGTGGGGGCAGGAGGGGTACTTTCTTGGTGGTCCATTGGTTGAGATTCTGCCTTGCAATGCAGGGGCCGCGGGTTTGATCCCTGGTCAGGGAACTAAGATCTCACATGTGGAGCAACGTAAGCCTGCACATTGTAACTACCGGCTGCGTGCCACAACCAGAGAGGGCATGCCGTGTACCACAACAAAAGATCCCAGATGATGCAAGTAAGATTCTATGTGCCACAAGAAGACCTGGCACAGCTAAATAAATAACTGAATTTTTTTTAAGATGCTTTTTTTTTTTTTTTGGAGGGGGAGTGGAATGCTGACCAGGTGGTAAATTGGGATTATACCCTTACCTACATCTCTGTGATACTTGGGTTTACACATGTGAAAACCAGAATAAGCATTTATCCCAGGCTGGGGTCTCAGGCGATAAATATTATGTGTAGGACTTTAAAAGCAAAGAATCCAGGGAATAACTATTCTAAGAATTCAGATGGTTCCAAAGAATGCAGTTTTAACTAGAAACAGAAATAAAACCTCAGGCTCACCAGAAAACACCAGGTGTTTCCAAGGACCTTATTGAAAAGTTGGCTGACCAAGTAGAAAAGGAAAGAGCCTTTAAGCCCAAGTTCAGTGACTCAGACCAGATTCAGTGCCCATGGTTAATACCAGGCACTTCTCTATCTGTTCACTGCTTACATCAACCCCAAATCCTCATCCTGCAGGAGAGTCTGTGTTTAAATCTGAAAACTCAAGTGTGTCCTGGAACTGATAAACAGCTGAGAAAGAGTAGAGAAGAAAGGAATAGGTGGGCGGGGCTAAGCCAGAGCCCCAGGTTAACAACAGAGTGAAAATGAGTAGGTGGACTCTCCCGGAGGTGGTGGATGAAGGGAACCTGTTGTTAACGGAGAGTTCCCTATGGGAGAGACCCGGAGGCATTATATTAGCAGACTAGCACAGGCGACTCTTTCCCAGCTGTCTCCAGTTTGGAACCGCATGCCTGCTATAAATGGGGTTTGGAGAGTGCGGAGGAGATGACGGGTCTGCGTTTCCACTTCCTATGGCTCTATTAAAGGTAGCTACTGTGGGTAGGGCATTCATCATCTCCTTTCTTGGCCACCCCGCAAACTGCAGAGGGCTAAAATGACAAATAGATTCAAGGGATTAGATCTGATAGAGTGCCTGAAGAACTATGGATGGAGTTTTGTAACATTGTATAGGAGGCAGGGATCAAGACCATCCCAAGGAAAAGAAATGCAAAAAGGCAAAATGGTTGTCTGAGGAGGCCTTACAAATAGCTGTGAATAGAAGAGAAGTGAAAAGCAAACGAGAAAAGATATACTCATTTGAATGCAGAGTTCCAAAGAATAGCAAGGAGAGATAAGAAAGTCTTCCTCGGTGATCAGTGCAAAAACTAGAGAAAAACAATAGAATGGGAAAGTCTAGAGATCTCTTCAAGAAAATTAGAGATACCAAGGGAACGTTTCATGCAAAGATGGGCACAATAAAGGGCAGAAATGATATGGACCTAACAGAGGCAAAAGATATTAAGATGTGGTGGAAAGAATACACAGAAGAACTATACAAAAAAGATCATCACAACCCAGACAATCAGCATAATATGATCACTCACCTAGAGCCAGACATCCTGGAATGTGAAGTCAAGTGGGCCTTAGGAAGCATCACTATGAACAAAGCCGGTGGACATGATAGAATTCAGTTGAGCTATTTCAAATCCTAACAGATGATGCTGTGAAAATGCTGCACTCAATATGCCAGCAAATTTGGAAAACCTCAGCAGTGGCCACAGGACTGGAAAAGGTCAGTTTTCATTCTAATCCCAAAGAAAGACAATGCCAAAGAATGCTCAAACTACCACACAATTGCACTCACAATTGCTAGTAAAGTAATTCTCAAAATTCTCCAAGTCAGGCTTCAATAGTACATGAACCGTAAACTTCCAGATGTTCAAGCTGGATTTAGAACAGGCAGAGGAACCGGAGATCAAATTGCCAACATCTGTTGCTGCTGCTGCTGCTAAGTCGCTTCAGTTGTGTCTGACTCTATGCAACCCCATAGACGGCAGCCCACCAGGCTCCCTCGTCCCTGGGATTCTCCAGGCAAGAACACTGGAGTGGGTTGCCATTTACTCCTCCAATCCATGAAAATGAAAAGTGAAAGTAAAGTCACTCACTTGTGCCTGACTCTTAGTTACCCCACAGACTGCAGCCTTCCAGGCTCCTCCATCCATGAGAGTTTCCAGGCAAGAGAACTGGAGTGGGGTGCCTTCTCCGGAAAAAGCAAGAGAGTTCCAGAAAAACATTTACTTTTGCTTTATTGACTATGCTAAAGCCTTTGACTGTGTGGATCACAACAGACTCTGGAAAATTCTTCGAGAGATGAGAATACCAGACCACCTGACCTGCTTCTTTAGAAATCTGTATGAAGTTCAGGAAGCTACAGTTAGAACTGGACATGGAACAACAGACTGGTTCCAAATTGGGAAAGGAGTACATCAAGGCTGTATATTGTTACTCTGCTTATTTAACTTATATGTAGAGTACATCATGTAAAATGCCAGGTTGTAAGAAGCACAAGCTGGAATCAAGATTGCCAGGAGAAATATCAATAACCTCAGATATGCAGAGGACACCACCCTTATAGAAAAAAATCATAGAAGAACTGAAGAGCCTCTTGATGAAAGTGAAAGAGGAGAGTGAAAAAATTGGCTTAAAACTCCACATTCAGAAAACGAAGATCTTGGCATCTGGTCCCATCACTTCATGGCAAATAGTTGGGGAAACAGTGGAAACAGTGAGAGACTTTATGTTTTTTGGGCTCCAAAATCACTGCAGATGATGAGTGCAGCCATGAAATTAAAAGATGCTTGCTCCTTGGAAGAAAAGTTATGACCAACCTAGACAGCATATTAAAAAGCAGAGACATTACTTTGCCAACAAAGGTCCATATAGTCAAAGCTATGGTTTTTTCAGTAGTCATGTATGGATGTGAGAGTTGGACTATCAAGAAAGCTGAGCACCAAAGAATTGATGCTTTTGAACTGTGGTGTTGGAGAAGACTCTTGAGAGTCCCTTGGACTGCAAGGAGATCCAACCAGTCCATCCTAAAGGAAATCAGTCCTAAAAAAAAAAAAAAGCAGATACGTTACTATGCTGACAAAGGTCCATCTAGTCAGAGCTATGGTTTTTCCATAGTCATGTATGGATGTGAGAGTTGGACCACAAAGAAAGCTGAGCACCAAAGAATTGATGCTTTTGAACTGTGGTGTTGGAGAAGACTCTTGAGAGTCCCTTGGACTGCAAGGAGATCCAACCAGACCATCCTAAAGGAAATCAGTCCTGAATATTCATTGGAAGGACTGATGCTGAAGCTGAAACTCCAATACTTTGGCCACCTGATGCGAAGAACTGACTCATTGGAAAAGACCCTGATGCTGGGAAAGATTGAAGGTGGGAGGAGAAGGGGATGACAGAGGATGAGATGGTTGGATGGCATCACCGACGCAATCGACGTGAGTTGGAGCAAGCTCCAGGAGTTGGTGATGGATGGGGAAGCCTGGTGTGCTGCAGTCCATCGGGTCATAAAGAGTTGGATACAACTGAGCGACTGAACTTAGTTACTTACTATGTGCAACTATTTTTGCCTGGAAAATTCCATGGACAGAGGAGCCTGGAGGTCTACAGTCCATGGGTTCTTAAAGAGTCAGACATGACTGAGTGACTGAGCAATAAGAGGTAATTATTGTTTTGGGGTTCCTATGTGCATTTTTCTAAATTTTCTAAAACAAAAATGTATTGTTTACTGCCTCTCCTCTTCACATCAGTATTTAAAACACTGAATCACCCCCTTCTCAGGCTCAGTGCATGGCCCTATGCAAGAAAATGGAAAGTGAACAAATAATTCTTTCTTCAGCCTCCCAACACCAAACCCTAAGAGAACAATCCATGTTGCTTTGCTTTTCTTTCTATTAAAATAGATCTTCCCACATCCAACTTTTCTTATTTAGACACTATTTAGTTTTCATTTAGTGTTAGCTAGAAATATCACTTCTCTTTTCTGAAACATAGACATGTCTTCAAGATTTATTTCTACTCATTAGCACTTGAGTCTGTTTAAAAATTAAGCAAAACAAAAACTTTAAAATGTCAACACCACCAAAAAAATGAATACTGTAAAACTACTACCGGATTTCACTATCTTATCACTTAATTTTCATTGTAAAATAAACTGCTTAGTGGCCTAAATGAGTAAACATTCATTATTTTCCCCCAAAATGTATTGTTTGTAATGATAAAGTTACATTTAACTCTTTTGCTTGGATTAAAGTCTCTTCCTTCTTATGGCTACATGTAAATTGGTACAGCCCCTATGGAGAACAGTATGGAGTTTCCCTAAAAAACTAAAAATAGAGTTATCATATGATCCTGTAATACCACTCTGGGGCATATATTCAGAGAAAACCATACTCTGAAGGACAATACACCTCAGTGTTGACTGAAGCACTGTTCACAGTAGCTAAGACATGGAAATAACCAGACTGTTCATCAACAAAGAAATGGATAAAGAAGATGTGGTATATTTATGCAACAGACTATTACTCAACCACAACCAAAGAATGAAATAATGTTATATGCAGCCACAGGAACAGACCTAGAGATGATCATACTAAGCGGAGTAAGCCAGAGGGAGAAAGATAAATATCGTCTGATATTGCTTATATGTGGAAACTAGAAGAAAGGTACAAGTGAACTTACATAACATGAAACAGAAATAGACCCAGAGACAGAAAAGAAACTTCTGGTTACCGAAGGGGAAGGCGGGGGAGAGGCTTAGGGAACAGAGATGAGTCAGTTACGGCCACGCTGGCCTAGCCAGCGCCCGGCCAGCTCGCCAGCTGACAAAAGACACAAGAGTAAGTCTTGCAGAGGAGAGAGCCACCAAAAGACAGAACCGCAGAATCATGGGTTAAATCCATCGTCATTTTAAGCCATACGCGGTAGATGTGGTATATTCACACAACAGACTATTACTCAACCACAACCAAAGAATGAAATAATGTCATTTGCAGCAACAGGAACAGACCTAGAGATTATCATACCAAGTGGAGTAAGCCAGAGAGAGAAAGATAAATATCGTATGATATCCATACGATATTGGAGTAGTTTGTTACAAAGCAAAAGGAAACTACATTCCACTTAATAAACACCCGTCCTTAGGCAAATCCCTCTGGATCTCTGAGCCTCAGTTTTCTTATCTGTTAAACGGGGACAGTAAGGTTGTTCGATGGACAAGCAGAGGTAGTGTGAAGAGAGGGCTTAGTGTGGCTCCCCATACTAGGGAAGCACTCCACTCATTATTATCAGCATCACTACTAATGTTACTGGCATTGTTATTATCATCAAGGACCCATGTGGACACCTTCTTTCGGGGAAGCAAGAAAAGAAACAAGAAATAAAGGGAGAGGAGTTAGAAAGGCAAAAATTAGGGCAGAGGATGGGCTCATGATTAACACTATAATTTCTATATGAGTTGATGGATGTCAGCTAAACATACTGTGTTAATCATTCCCAAGACACAGAAGTCGTTATGCTGCATCCCTTAAACAGCTGTTTTGCTGTTGTTTGGTGGCTAAGTTACAGCCGACTCTTTTGCGACCCCATGGACCAGGCTCCTTTGTCCACGGGATTTCCCAAGCAAGAATACTGGAGTGGGCTGCCACTTCCTTCTCCAGGGGATTTTTGCAACCCAGAGATTAAAGCCACCCGGCAAGCGCATAGCTTGTGAGTGCTGTACGTCCATTCCCTCTTGATAAAACCAAGATAAAACATCTTTTCACTTTAAAAAATGGTAACAATATAATTTGCGTTTATGCTAAACACAGAGTATATTATAAGGATTTCTGATTGTTGAACTTTTAAAAATAATATAGCAAAATCTTCCTCACTTGATTTTGTGAAGTGGCACAACTGGGTAAAGTCCTTCTAGAGGAATGGAAACTCTTAGTTACATTTAATTACATAAAAATATTTTCAACTAAATGCTTCCAAATAATGAACTTAGGGGAGCCATTTTTATAACTAGATAAGAGCTTTGCATAATTAAGGTGTGATTATTTTATGTAAATAGCTGGCAGGAAAGTGCTTGGGAATCAAGTGAGTCTCCTGGATGGCTAAAATATTTCTTCTGTAACTTTTTTTTTTTGACCTCACCATGCGTAATGCAGGATCTTAGCTCCCCAGCCAGGGATTGAACCAGTGTCCCCTGCGGCGGACGTGCAGTCTTAAACCCTGGGCCTCCAGGGAAGACCCTCTTCTATAATTTTGCGTGTGGTTTTTATTTGCTCTCCTTTTGCTAAGCATGTGATCTTACACATGCTACTACTAAAAAGCCTCAGTTTCCTTACCTGGAGAATGGAGGTCGTCATATCTACGCCTTAAGGTTTTGCAAGCTTGGAATGGTCATGTGGTTGGAATGTAGTAATAGCTCAGTAAACAGACGGAAGTGCTATTGCAGCATTAAATCAATGAACAGCTAAGTAGGGAGGCATGACATTTGCGGAGCGGGGGAAGGGGGCAGACAGGCCGATTTGGAACCATCAGGATATCCGGTAAGGGGGTAAAGGCCCTCCCAGCTGCTGTGTGTCCTTAACTTTATTCCCTGGGTGTCCTGTCCTCCCTGGCTGAAGATCTCTTCCATTTGCAGTTCCTGGAGGTGGTTTTTTCTCTCCTCCAGTGACTCAGCCATTGGAATCTCATTGGCTTACAGCCTTCCACAGGTTCCTGAGAATTTGTTTTGCTGATAGCACCTTTTTCTTGCTTTCCAGCACCATTCGAGATTTATTTCTTATACTTATTTCTTATTTCTGTATTACTTCCAGAAAATGTGGAAGATGACCCAGGAAGAGCGCTTCTCATGGCACCGTCTTCAACAAGAATCACTGGGGATGTTCATAAGCCCCAGTTCCTTTCCCTACCCTCCTATGGCCAGAAAACCCAGGGCGGGGATGTGAGGAGGCTGGACCTGCTGCCATCTCCTCAAGCATCCTTGGGAGAGGAATTTCACCTGTTCCTCTGTGAGTTCATCCCTTCCAGCCACGAGGGGGAAACGGTCCCAAAGTCAATGAATGGCTCACGAATGGGGCAGTGGCTGGAACAGCAGGAATTCCTGGAGTTGGGCCAGAAGTGGAACAGACTGACCACAAGCCCCTGCCAGCCCAGGTTAACAGGCTTGGCGTAACGGCCTCTGTGCTAAGCTCCAGTGGTTCTTAAGCTCATCCTCGATCCAGGAGTCCGTGTCCAACACCTACTCTGCACAGCCCTGGAGGATCGATGATGAATAATAACCCAGGGAAGGGCTGAGCGGAACTGAGAGCCTCTAAGTGGGAGAAAGGGCTTCCCAGGAGGTGCTAGTGCTAAAGAGCCTGCCTGCCAACGCAGGAGACATAAGAGAAGAAGGTTCAGCCCCTGAGTTGGGAAGATCCTGTGAAGAGGACACAGCAACTCACTCCAGTATTCTTGCCTGGAGAATCCCATGGACAGGGGAGCCTGGCGGGATACAGTCCATGGCGTTGCAAAGAGTCACGACTAAAGCGACCTAGCACACATACACACACGCAAGCACATCGGAAGGGTCCAGAGGAGGGACTGCAACGGATGCATCGCCCGGATTCCCCCTTCAGGGCTGAGGCACACCGTCCCTCTGGAACGACTAGGAATGTTGCCTGCTAAGAGCTCAGGGTTGAACCCCTTGCAGGAACTGTCTTGGCCCAAAGTAGCTAACGTCCCCCAAGGTCATGCTCCCTCTTTGAGGGCAGCCCACATCCAAGGTGGCTGATGTGAACGGACAAAGGTCCAGCCCCCATCCTCAGTATGGAGCATCTAAAGGGCCATCCCAGCTTCTGAACCCTAAGGATCAGCTGAGGCCCTATCAGCTGTTACAATCACATTGCAACTTAGCCTCTCCCTCTGCCCAGCCCTGTTTTTCTGACTCCTTCACAGGTGTTGATCTTGATGACCTCTTGCACACATATCTCGATTTCTGTCTGTTTCCCAGGATGTCAGCCTGAAACAGGGACCGGGTCTGTTTGGCTCGCCGCTGTACCCCCAGTACCTAGCAATGGCCTGTGTCACAGCAGGAGCTCAGGAAAACCCTGGCTGAGGGGGTTCCTTGGTGGCCCAGTGGTTAGCACTTAGGCTTTCACTGCTGGGAACCTGGGTTTGATCCTTGGGAGGGGAACTAAGATCCCACAAGCGACGTGGTACAGGGGAGGAGAAAATTGGTTGAATGAATGAATAAAACTAAAAAGAAACTCCCTGGTCCTAAATTACTGCAACAGGATTCCTTACTTCCAGCCTAGCCAACCCATCACTGCCAGATTACTTCTTTTAAAGTACCTATCCTGCTCGAAAACTTTCAGTGGCTTCCCACTCATCTGCAGACAATCCCTTTGACCTGACATTCAAGACCTTGTATAAGCTTGCCCTAGTCTATCAGGGCTTCGTAAATGGCTCAGTGGTAAAGAATCTGCTTACCCAGCTGGAGGTTCGGGTCGTTCCCTGGGTGGGGAAGAATCCCTGGAGTAGGAAATGGGAACCCACTCCAATATTCTTGCCTGGGAAATCCCATGGACAGAGGAGCCTGGTGGGCTACAGTCCATGGGGTTGCAAAGAGTCGGAAACGACTTAGCGACTAAACAGCAGCAGCCACCTGGTCTACATGGCCCATCTCAGGGTTTTCGAGTCTCACATTTCCCAGCCTAACAAGCTAACTGAACTGGACCACTAGCCTTCCTCAGACTTAGCTATGGCTTCTTTTTCACAAAATTCCCTTCTTATGAGATATCCTACATATTCCCCATCCCCTTGGGTCTCTCTAAATCCTTTTAATTGTTCATAGCAAGGCAGTGGAAATCAATGGTTAGAGCCTAGGCTCTGGAGATGGAGGGTGTGGGTTCCGATTGCAACCCTACCTCTTGCAACTGTGTCATCTGGGGCAAGTTATCTCCCCTCTCTGTAACCTTTGTTTCTTTATCTGTAAAATAGGATTCATAATAGAATCCATCTCATAGGGAAATTGGGGAGATTAAATGAGACAGTCTGGGCAAACTGCTTAGAACAGCACCTGCCCCTTACTATCGGCTATTAATCACCATCCTTTAGACTGGGATCAACACTTTTTTGACAAAGGTCTGGACAGTAAATACTTCAGGTTTGCAGGCCACAGAGTTTCTACTGAGACTACTCAACTCTGTTGCTAAAGCACCAAAACAGGCGTAGATAATATATCAGTGCGTGGTGTGGCTATGTTCCAATAAAACTTTATTTAGAGATCCAGTTGGCAGTTCAGATTTGGTCTAGCTGCCACAAGCTGCCAATCTCTGCTTCAGAATTCCCCAGTCTCCCAGGAAACAGTGATGTCTTCCTACAATCCTGACTGTTACTACTAACAGTAACAACAAAATAACACATAACTTACAAAGTAATTAGCCCCACCCCCTTCCCCGATAGTTCGGTTGGTAAAGAATCTGCCTGCAATGCAGGAGACCTCGGTTCGATTCCTGGGTCAGGAAGATCCGCTGGAGAAGGGATAGGCTACCCACTCCAATATTCTTGGGCTTCCCTTGTGGCTCAGCCGGTAAAGAATCTGCCTGCAATGTGGAAGACATGGGTGCAGTCCCTGGGTTGGGAAGATCTCCTGGAGAAGGGAAAGACTACTCACGCCAGTACTCTGGCCTGGAGAATTCCACGGACTGTGTAGTCCAAGGGGTCACAAAGAGCTGGACACGACTGAGCGACGTCCACTTTCACTTTGACTTCCTGCCTTGTGGCAAGTTAGAAGCAGGTAAAAGGGAGCAGGCAGGGCAGTTAAAAGCATGGATGCTACAGGCGGACAGATTCCAGGTCTTAGTTCCAACTGCACCCTGTGTGACTTGGGCAAATGATTTCACAGCTCAGTTTTCTCAGCTGTAAAATGGGAATTGCACTAATTCAATACCCCCGCACATCTTCTGGGGCTGCTGTACCATGTCCCAGAGAAATGTCCCATCAATGCCAGATCAACCGTTTTGCTTATTATGTCACCTCTATGTCCTTCCAGCTATTGTGGTGCTTGTGCTGTTGTTAATCATTGACCCTGACAATGACACTCTTCTCTGGCTCCATCAGAGTCCCTGGATAGCAGCAACCCTAGTGTATGTGCCATCTTTGCATCCGTCCGAGCCCATGAACATAGCTGCCTGGCTGCCTGGCTGGGTGGCCAGAGCCGGGTCTTTACTTACGACTGGGGGACCCCTCCAATCCCGAAGCCCACCAGGCCCCGGAGCACCAGGATCCAGCTGTACACGGGTGCAAATGCACTGAGGATGCCGTAGTACAGGGTCCAGAGCACGCTGATCTTCAGTCCCTGCGGAGAAGGAAGACACCCAGTCACAGGGCTTCTCAGCATCTCCAGGTCACACGCCCCTGCATGTGTTCAAGGTTGCCATAGGGTCACGGTAAAGGGTAATCCACACAGCCAAAGGGATGCTAGGTGTTCTCTGGGTGGTGGTGCCAACTCTGAGGGGGCGTGTGGGAAAACCATGGGGTGCTCTTAGCAGTCCCAGTGATGGGCGGTTAATAGACAGGTCCCAGGGCCTTTCCTGGTGGTCCAGCGGTTAGCACTCTGTCCTTCCACTTCAGGAGGTATGGGGCTCAATTCCTGGTCGGAGAACTAAGATCTCACATGCTGTGTGGTGCAGCCAAGACTTTTTTTTTTAATAGACAGGTCCCAGAGATGCTAGATGTCCCACAGCACATGAGACAAGAAGACTTACCTCACACAAGCTTGAATCGAACTTCCCACCAGATATTAACCATGCAGTTGCTAACTGTTTATGACTATCTGCACCTAGACCTTCATTCTGGTTTACATATAAACAGGATTTGGGAAGGTGAGTCACACCTTCCAAAAAAATTCCTGAGGGTAATTTTTCAGGAAAGCAACTTCTAGATAAATCAAAGTAAGATACACTTGGTTTTATCTGGAATTTTACAGAATTATCTTTTCAGAAACCCATGTTGCCAGTGGAAAAGCTATGTGTGATATTTGAGTGACTGAGTGTGAATACCGCATCCGTCTGCATTCATGGGACCTCTATGTGTATCTATGAATAGATCTGAATCTTATTTCGAAATGTCAGATATATAAAGAAAAAGCATCAAGATTTCATTAAATCCACACTTATTTATAATTGGGGCGAATATGAACTCCTTTCAGGATCTAGGCAGAGTAGTATGTGAACATTTGCATATTGAAAGGAAATTTATTAATGACTTCTTTTAAAAATGTTCTCCCTTGTGGCCTAGTTAAGATATTATAACTGACTTCTTTTTAAAAGCTGCGTAAGTGGGAATTCCCTGAGGGCTCAATGGAAAAGAATCCGCCTGCCCATGCAGGGGGCACAGGTTTGATGCCCAATCCGGGAAGATACCACATGCCATGGAGCAGTTAATTCCGGGCACCACGACTATTGAGCCTGCGCTCTAGAGCCTGGGAGCCACAGCTGCCGAGCCCACAGCCAGAATTACTGAAGGCCAAACACCCTAGGGCCCGTGCTCTGCAACAAGAGGCCGCTGCAACGAGAATCCTGCGCACTCCCGCGGGAGAGCAGCCCCTGCCTGCTGCAGCTAGAGAAAAGCCCGGCAGCAACAGAGACCCAGCACAGCCGAAGGAATTAACTGAACTGAAAAAACTGTATAAATGACGAGGCTCTTTTATCTTGGAAATTATTTCTGGATTATTGGGGGCACTACAAAAATTTTGTAATTTTTTTTTTAAATAAAGGCGACACTGTAGGGAATTCCCTGGCAGTTCAGCCGTTAGGACCTGGTGCTTCTCTGCTGTGGCCTGGGTTTTGGTTCCCTGATCGTGAAGCTAAGATCCCACAGGCCACACGGTGTGGCTGGAAAAAAAAAAGATGTTGTATTTTATGGGGTTGAGAATCACCTAGGAACACAAAATTGTAGGAGAAACCTGGCATATATTCTTGGAGTGTTAATTACGCTTAGAGATGGAGAAAAAAATTAAGGGCGAATGTAATGGAAAATGGCATTTTTTATAACAAAACCAACACCAAAAGTGTTCGGGAGTAGAATGCAAATGTAACATGATATTAGACTTGACACGTGAGGTCTGGGCGGACTGCCCCGTCAGGGAGTGCTTAACAGGAGGGTTTCCACATGCTGTTTCTCATAAGTCCTTTGTTCCTTATCAAGTGGAGCAGCAAGCTGCTCCCAGGAACTGAGCTCATTATGTGAGACAGGCTTGAATCTCCTTTAGTAAACATTCTCTTCATGACAAAACTGCTTAGTCTCGATCCCCTTTCTTGAGATATGGATTGTCTCCTGGCCTTGTGACCATTATTAATCCCTTGTTCCCTTGGTAACGGTTGCTGTATGTTTGGGTTTCTGATCTTTATCATTATCGAAAGAAATTTCTTGTGCAACAGCCTATATGTACTCATAGAAAGATTATTAAAGCACCTTTGCTCCATCAGAGCTTGGGTCCCTTGTCTTTCTGCCTCTCTCTCTCTCTCTCTCTGGCTAATTCTCTGGAGCGTAGAAACCCATCGTGCTCACTTTTCTGCCCGGGCTTCCAAGACCCCCTTGAGAAGGCGCCCTGTGCCTTCGTCAGCGACGCAAGCCCTTATTGGTTCTCTAAGAAAACCAGGGAATATCAGCCTGTTTCACTTCCTTATCCTCGACTCCAGACCGCCAGGGCTCAGTCCATTAAAGAACCCCAACACTGCCCTCTGCGGCACCCTTCCTAGAGTGCAGGATGGAGTCCACCCTCGGTCCATCGCCCTCTCCGCACTCCCCTAGCCCTCAACCCTTGCTTCAGGGAGAAAGTGTGAGATTTCTAATTTTAGCTTTAAGATGAAAATGAATTAAAAGATACTACAGAGGGAATTTGGAAGTCTACCACACATGACCTCAGTCTTTTGGAAAATGATTTTAGGTTGTAGAGAGAATGTTTTAAATGACTTTGCACCACTTTGCAAGAATGTGATTAACTTTTCATTTTAATCTTCACTCTTCTGATTATGCTTAAAAGGAAGTGTCTGTGGGATGCTGGTCTGTCTTAACACCACTTAAAATTTTTTCTTTTATACTGGAGTATAGCTGATTGACAAGGCTGTGAGAGTTTCAGGTAAACAGCAAGGGGACTCAGTCACACATAGACATGTGTCCTTTCTCCCCCAAACTCCCCTCCCATCCATTCTGCCACATAACATTGTGCAGAGTTCCTTGTGCTATACAGTAGGACTTTGTTGGTTATCTATTTAAAATATAGAAATGTGTGCATGTCCATCCCAAACATGTCCATATCCCTCCCTGCCCCCATCCTTCCACCCTGGTAACCATCTTTAACATCTTTTCAAACATCCGCTAATCTTATTCTTTAACAGAGAGAGCAATGAGGCAACCATACCAGCTAGAATTTTATGACATAGTTTCCCTTGTATTTATTTTTGCAGGTATTTCTTACTTAGGGCAATTGCTATTGATTTCCCATTTAAGACTCTAAATCAAGTTTCCTTTTCAAAAAACATGCATCTAAGAATTTTTTTAATATTGATATAAAGAAAGATATTAAGTACATAAGAGAATATGTGAGGCAGGAATGATTAAAGTCTAGGAAGATCTTGATCTATTGCAATAAATAATAATAAATAAAAAAGCAACCTTTCTGTTCCTGTTTCTAAACCCAGGGCTACACAACTAAACAACAACAACAAGGATACTGGCACCCGCCATAGACTTAGTTCCTTTCTTCCAATTTGACCTAACTTACTAGGGACTGTCTTTTTTTTTTTAATTGAAGAATAATTGCTTTACATAATTTTTTTGGTTTCTGCCAAACATCAACATGAATCAGCCATAGGTATACATATGCCCCGTCATTAGGGATCTTCTTCCTTGGAACCTGAGAAGTCTTAAATCATAAATAAGACATCATTAGCAGCGGCTGCTGCTGCTGCTGCTGCTAAGTCGCTTCAGTCGTGTCCGACTGTGCGACCCCATAGACGGCAGCCCACCAGGCTCCCCTGTCCCTGGGATTCTCCAGGCAAGAACACTGGCGTGGGCTGCCATTTCCTTCTCCAATGCATGAAAGTGAAAAGTGAAAGTGAAGTTGCTCAGTCATGTCCGACTCTCCGCAACCCCATGGACTGCAGCCTCCCAGGCTCTTCCCCATGGGATTTTCCAGGCAACAGAGAACCCAAATTATGGGCTTCCCTTGTAGCTCAACTGGTAAAGAATCCACCTGTGATGCAGGAGACCCTGGTTCAACTCCTGGGTGGTTAAGATCCACTGGCAAAGAAGGGATAGGCTACCCACTCCAGTATTCTTGGGCTTCCCTGGTGGCTCAGCTGGTAAAGAATCCACCTGCAATGCGGGAGACCTGAGTTTGATCCCTGGGTTGGGAAGCAATGTGGGAGACCTGGGTTCGATTCCTGAGTTGGGAAGATCCTCTGGAGAAGGGAAAGGCTACCCACTCCAGTATTCTGGCCTGGAGAATTCCATAGACCGTATATCCATGGGGTCGAAAAGAGTGGGACATGACTGAGAGACTTTCACTTTCAGCGGCAGAGGAAATAAAAGAGAAGGAAAAAAAAGCAGGAGAAAAGAGTGGGGAGAGAGGAGGGCACCCAGACTGACACATGGGGCTATCCCTCCCTCCCGGGGCTACCCGGCAGCCGTGCTGCCCTGATGAGGTCACCGGATGACCTCATGCCAGGCAGCAAAGACAAGCAGGCCGACTGGTCCTGCTGGGTCACAGCAGAGTGCAGCTGGCCCTGCATTTGCCCGCTGATGCCAGCGCTTTCCAGCTGCCCAGAGAACAAGGACTCAGCAGCCATGTGGAGGGGCCGTCATGGCACTGCAAAGGCGTGAGCGCTGCCAGCAAGCCCCATCCAAGCGCTGCTCAGGGCCCCTGTGGAAATGTCCTCTGGGTTCTCATTAACCGCGCTTGTCGCTCTGCCTAACATCCGTTCTGCCTTTTAGATTGCTACCCCTGCCCCCTTTCCTTCCCTCCGTCCTTCCCTATTTATTCAGCAGCCTCTGTATACCCGGCTCTGTAGATGGAACGCGTAGACATTATGCACTCACTAATTTGCTCATTCACTTCCCAATAAGCAGGTGTTGAATGCCTGCAGTATGCCAGATGCTTAGGGATACTGATCATACACTATTCATCCATTCAATACACAGGTACTGAACACCTTCTGTGCGTGCCACACTAGAGGTACTGACATGTATCATTCATTCATTCACTCGTTGGGTCACTGTGTGTGGACTGAGTACCTCTTGTGGGCCTGGCATTCATCCTTTCACTGCACATATTGATGGCCTACTGATTGCCAAACTCTTGGTTTTGTCCTGCGTGACAGCAGGCCACAGGACAGCCAGAGGCTCTGACTTCATGGAACTTTCGCTTGCATTTTTGAAATCACTGCCTCATCGTAATGCTGGGTGGGATGCAGTGAGGACAGGGGGCCCTGGGTGAATGAGAGGGAACTCGTCCTGCCTGCCAGCCCCAGCTCCAGCCAAAAGCCGCCATCACGGAACGTGGGTCCTAAGCCACCAGATGACCCAGCTTTCCAAAAACCCACAACTCTTTTTATTTTTAGGCAAAATATGGCCATTTTGAAACAGAGGCAACTGATTCAAAACTCCCATTGAGCACTGCATGGGATAAATTAAACACATCTGGGGGCCAACTCTGGCTCGTGGCCAACCTGTTTGGAACCCATAGCCTGGAAAGGTTTCAAGCTCCCGCTCTAAGAAGCTGAATGTCTAGCTGTCACTTGGATGCCAGGCCTGCAACCGCAGCTCCAGAGAAGTACACTGATCTCATTGCCAGGAGCACCGCTCAGTCACCTGCAGGGATGCCTGACTCAAGCCCCTAGTACTCTCCAATCGTGCTCAAGTATAGTGAAAATATTCACAGGGCAAGGGAACCCAAGCATGTTCAGAACATTGAAATGAGAGGCACAGTGCCTGCCAGCCACCCCTTTTTATTCATTAAAGCTAACATGGTCCTAGAGCCTTTGAACTAGATGATGAACTGATCCCATTCTAAATTTTTCTTGAGTCCCAATCAATAGTAGTTAACACTGACCACAGGCTAACTCTGCATCAGTAAATACTGTTCTAAATGTATTATATACATATTCTTATTTGATCCTCCCAGTGGTCCTGTGAGTTCCTACTGTTATCAATCCTATTTTGCAGATGGGAAAACTGAGGCTTAGAGAGGGAGAGCAGCTTGCCCAAAGTTACCTTGCTTGACAGGGGGGGTCTATGATATGAACTCAGATGCGTGTGTCTCCATACCCACAAAGCTACACACCCACAGTCACCCTTCCTTTCCATGACTGCCACAAGTCCCCAGGCTGTAGAAACTTTTGTAGGGATCAAAGTGGCCCACTGAGGGAATTCCCTGGTGGTCCAGTGGTTAAGACTTTGTGCTTCCAATGTAGGGGGCCCAGTCAGATGGGAAAACTGAGGCTTAGAGAGGGAGAGCAGCTTGCCCAAAGTTACCTTGCTTGACAGGGGGGGTCTATGATATGAACTCAGATGCGTGTGTCTCCATACCCACAAAGCTACACACCCACAGTCACCCTTCCTTTCCATGACTGCCACAAGTCCCCAGGCTGTAGAAACTTTTGTAGGGATCAAAGTGGCCCACTGAGGGAATTCCCTGGTGGTCCAGTGGTTAAGACTTTGTGCTTCCAATGTAGGGGGCCCAGCTTCGATCCCTGGTTGGAGAACTAAGATCCCACTTCTTCTCAGTGCAGGGAAAAAAAAAAGTCGACTTAGAAAGAAGTGGCCCACTGAGTCTCCTGCAAAGTCACGCAGCAGAGGCTGTCACAGGAACCTCAGCTGGGCCAAGGCAGATCAAGGAGCTAGGAGAAGCTTCTTCGAGTTTGCCAAGGCTCGCCAGCTGTCTGGTTCACCCTCTAGTCCTAGAGGAGTTCTGGGGAAGCTTTATAATTAGAGCCGCATCCATCCTTCCTGATATTGGGCCAGAGTTCCACGCTGGGGAGGAGAAGGCTCCACAGTCTAGGGGCACTTTCTCTCCCTCTCTCCAGTCACACCAGCTTTGTGTTGGGTGTGGGATTTAGCAAGCTGGTCAGAAGGCACCCCCTACAGGTAGCCCCCCAGACCTCATCTATTTAGAGTAGATGAATGTTCAATTGATCCACCAAATTCCGGCATCCTATTCAGTGATGTCTCCCAGCAACCCAGGTCAGGGAGAAGGATGTGACCTCTGGAGCCAGATACACCTTCATCTTAGCACTAGTCTTGTCATATTTATCGGCACCATGAGCGTGGTGAATAACAGGTAACGGGAATTGAGGAAACATTTCCTCTGAACCAGGGGCTTTCTATACAGGGTCATTTACTCCTCATAGGAGCCCTAAGGGGAAGACTATTACTCTCCCATTTACAGATGAGGAAACTGAGGCACAGAGGGGTTAAGCACCAAGGGGATGGGGCTAGCGCCACTACCAGCATCTTTTATGTTCTGAAACATACATGCTTGGGCCCCCAAGGAGGTGTGATTTTCTTTTCAAGAGTCCACAACTTCATAGCAATGTCTTTCTTTGCCCTTCAATGTAGCTCTGAATTAAACTTCCACCAAAAAAAAAAAAATTCGGTTGGCACAAGTTTTGCTGTTGTCAAGGAGATAACTCAGAGAACACAAGCTTAGGGAAAGTCGCCTTACTGTTTTTCTGCCATACTGGTCTGAGATGTTTCCCCAGAGGGTAGAGCTGGACATCATGCCGACAAAGACCACCTGTGGGGGCAAAGACAGCTTCTGTTAGACTGTGACACGGAGCATCGAAGAGAAAGGGAACACCGAAGGGAGCTTGCAGAGTCACACTCTCAGTAATAAGAATGAACCAAGCTTTACAGCTTCCCAGGCAGCGCTAGTGGTAGAGAACCCACCTGCCTAAGCAGGAGACAAGGGTTTGATCCCTGGGTTGGAAAGGTCCCCTGAAGAAGGAAATGGCAACCCACTCCAATGTTCTTGCCTGGAGAATTTCTTGGACAGGGGAGCTTGGGCTACAGTCCATAGGGTGGCAAAGAGTTGGACATGACTGAAGCGACTTAGCAAGCAAGCATTCCTGAGATCTTGTTAAGATGCAAACACTGGTCTATGTGCCTCCTGTTACTGTTTAAGTCTCACAACCACCCTGTGGGGTGGGTGCTACCATTATCCCCATTTCAAACATGAGGAAATGGAGCCTCAGAGAGGTGAGGTCATGCGGCCAGGGTCACCCACGTGTTAGTGGTGCAGCCAGTCCACGCCTGGGCGGGAGTCAGGCTGCCTGGCTGCAGAGCTAGTATTCTTCCAGTTTCTTACAGAACCCAAGGAATGTCTTATGGCTAAGAAAATATTGAAGGTTGCAAGCTACTGAATAAAATCTGGAGGATATGGAAACAGGAGACAGGAGGTTAGGATGGGAGCTGGAAGCCATGAGCAAGAGAAAGCACCCATGGGGCGCTCACTGCGTGCTGGGAAAAATTCTGGTTCCCTTGTTGGTCCTTGATCAGAGCTGAAGAGGTATGACTACTTATACCCATTTTACAGATAGGTAGCTTGAGGCTTAGAAGAATTTAAGGGGACTTCCCTGGAGGTCCAGCAGTTAAGACTCCAACTTCTAATGCAGGAGGTGCAGATTCCATTCCTGGTTGGGGAACTCAAGATCCATATGCCACATGGTATGGCCAAAAAGTTTAAAAAAAGAAACAGAAGGGTTTTGGAAACGTGCTCTGATCCCAGGGAGGAGAAGGTAAAGCAGGTCTTAAGCCCAAGCAGGCTGACTAGAGCGTTCTTCACTGTTCTATCCTTTCTGGAGCGCTCACCCAGTGTCAGAGGCCACACTGAATGTTCTTTCCATTTGCTGCTGTCGTTCAGCCGCTCAGTCATGTCTGACTCTTTGCAACTGCAGCATACCAGGCTCCCCTGTCCTTCACCATCTCCTGGAGTTTGCTCAAACTCATGGCCACTGAGTCAATGATGCCATCCAACCATCTCTTCCTCTGTCGTCCTCTTCTCCTCCTGCCCTCACTCTTTCCCAGCATCAGGGTCTTTCCAGGGAGTCAGCCCTTCACAAGAGGTGGCCAAAGTATTGGAACTTTTTACATACGTCTTACCAAACATTCCCAGGAGCCCCACGAAGTGGGTGCTATTATTATCCCATTTTACAGATAAGGCGACTAATTGAGGCCCAGAGATACGAACAGCATTGCCTAGTGTGGGCTGAACCCATAAGAATTCCTCCAGGCACGTCCTAGAGCAGTGGGCTCCAAAGAGGCTACACAGAGGCATTCCAAGGAGAGCAAATTTGGATAATTTTAAAGGAATTAATTTCTACATCCTCAACTTCCACAGAAACTCTTTTCCGAGAACAGGTTAGGGGGTCTGACCTATTCCCGGGTCGCCTTCTCAACCACCCTTCCCCCACTTCTTCATACCCTACACCCTGATGTATCTCATAGCCATCGCTTTGAGGTAAACCCTCTGGGCTGCCTCCAAAAGGACACCAACGACACAGATACAAATCCATTCGCAAGTCATCTTGATTCCAATTCCATTTTATTATTTTTAACCAAATTGCAGGAGAGCCTAATCAAGCTGTCAGCAAATTAGATCACTAAAAATAATTTTTCATAAATATTGCTGTGTGCTCTTCAGCACAAAGCTTGGAAGTTGCTGAAAAGAATCAAGTGGCATTAGTTTACTGAGTTATTATAAAACTCCTTCAGTTCCTCCAGCAAAACTTTTTATATATGAACAAAACCTTTCATATTCATGTCTATTCAGTAAAAATGAAAAATAGAAATAGCATTACAGCTGAACCCTGTCTCATTTTGGCACCAGGCCTTCAAATTGTAGCACTGGAGAAGACTCTTGAGAGTCCCTTGAACAGCCAAGAGATCAAGCCAGTTAATCCTACAGGAAATGAACCCTGAATGCTCATTAGAAGGACTGATTCTGAAGCTGAAGCTCCAATACTTTGGCCACCTGATTCAACAGCTGACTCACTGGAAAAGACCCTGATGCTGGGAAAGATCGAAGGTGGGAGGAGAAGGGGGCAACAGAGGATAAGATGGTTGGATGGCATCACCGACTCAATGGACGTGAGTTTGAGCTAACTCTGGGAGATAGTGGAGGACAGAGGAGCCTGACGTGCTGCTGTCCATGGCGGTCACGAAGAGTCAGACACGAAGAGTCAGACACGAAGAGTCAGACACGACTTAGCAACGGAATGACAACAATTCAACAATATGTGACAGTTGAGAAACACTCCATACTCCTCATCAAAAGGTGCGTTTCTGATAAAAGTGACTCACGTTTAGCAAGTATTTATCAAAATTAATTATATCTTGTTTTGATCGGTTGTTTACTACTAAAAATTATCATGGTTAACTTATTGCAGGAGAAACATCTTAAATCTTAGAGCCTTATGGTCTCAAAAAATTAAAAACGATAATTGAAAATGTCACAAAAATTATAAGAGGGTGACTGATGAAACTTTCAAGCCTAGTAAAACCTGACATTGTATTCCTGGTTGGGGAACTCAAGATCCATATGCCACATGGTATGGCCAAAAAGTTTAAAAAAAGAAACAGAAGGGTTTTGGAAACGTGCTCTGATCCCAGGGAGGAGAAGGTAAAGCAGGTCTTAAGCCCAAGCAGGCTGACTAGAGCGTTCTTCACTGTTCTATCCTTTCTGGAGCGCTCACCCAGTGTCAGAGGCCACACTGAATGTTCTTTCCATTTGCTGCTGTCGTTCAGCCGCTCAGTCATGTCTGACTCTTTGCAACTGCAGCATACCAGGCTCCCCTGTCCTTCACCATCTCCTGGAGTTTGCTCAAACTCATGGCCACTGAGTCAATGATGCCATCCAACCATCTCTTCCTCTGTCGTCCTCTTCTCCTCCTGCCCTCACTCTTTCCCAGCATCAGGGTCTTTCCAGGGAGTCAGCCCTTCACAAGAGGTGGCCAAAGTATTGGAACTTTTTACATACGTCTTACCAAACATTCCCAGGAGCCCCACGAAGTGGGTGCTATTATTATCCCATTTTACAGATAAGGCGACTAATTGAGGCCCAGAGATACGAACAGCATTGCCTAGTGTGGGCTGAACCCATAAGAATTCCTCCAGGCACGTCCTAGAGCAGTGAGCTCCAAAGAGGCTACACAGAGGCATTCCAAGGAGAGCAAATTTGGATAATTTTAAAGGAATTAATTTCTACATCCTCAACTTCCACAGAAACTCTTTTCCGAGAACAGGTTAGGGGGTCTGACCTATTCCCGGGTCGCCTTCTCAACCACCCTTCCCCCACTTCTTCATACCCTACACCCTGATGTATCTCATAGCCATCGCTTTGAGGTAAACCCTCTGGGCTGCCTCCAAAAGGACACCAACGACACAGATACAAATCCATTCGCAAGTCATCTTGATTCCAATTCCATTTTATTATTTTTAACCAAATTGCAGGAGAGCCTAATAAGCTGTCAGCAAATTAGATCACTAAAAATAATTTTTCATAAATGATTGCTGTGTGCTCTTCAGCACAAAGCTTGGAAGTTGCTGAAAAGAATCAAGTGGCATTAGTTTACTGAGTTATTATAAAACTCCTTCAGTTCCTCCAGCAAAACTTTTTATATGTGAACAAAACCTTTCATATTCATGTCTATTCAGTAAAAATGAAAAATAGAAATAGCATTACAGCTGAACCCTGTCTCATTTTGGCACCAGGCCTTCAAATTGTAGCACTGGAGAAGACTCTTGAGAGTCCCTTGAACAGCCAAGAGATCAAGCCAGTTAATCCTACAGGAAATGAACCCTGAATGCTCATTAGAAGGACTGATTCTGAAGCTGAAGCTCCAATACTTTGGCCACCTGATTCAACAGCTGACTCATTGGAAAAGACCCTGATGCTGGGAAAGATCGAAGGTGGGAGGAGAAGGGGGCAACAGAGGATAAGATGGTTGGATGGCATCACCGACTCAATGGACGTGAGTTTGAGCTAACTCTGGGAGATAGTGGAGGACAGAGGAGCCTGACGTGCTGCTGTCCATGGCGGTCACGAAGAGTCAGACACGAAGAGTCAGACACGAAGAGTCAGACACGACTTAGCAACGGAATGACAACAATTCAACAATATGTGACAGTTGAGAAACACTCCATACTCCTCATCAAAAGGTGCGTTTCTGATAAAAGTGACTCACGTTTAGCAAGTATTTATCAAAATTAATTATATCTTGTTTTGATCGGTTGTTTACTACTAAAAATTATCATGGTTAACTTATTGCAGGAGAAACATCTTAAATCTTAGAGCCTTATGGTCTCAAAAAATTAAAAACGATAATTGAAAATGTCACAAAAATTATAAGAGGGTGACTGATGAAACTTTCAAGCCTAGTAAAACCTGACATTGCTTCCTTTGTGGCTCAGCTGGTAAAGAATCTGCCTGCAATGTGGGAGATCTGGGTTCGATCCCTGGGTTGGGAAGATCCCCTGGAGAAGGGAAAGCCTACCCACTCCAGAATTCTGGCCTGGAGAATGCCATGGACTGTATAGCCCCTGGGGTTGCAAAGAGTCAGACAGGACTGAGCAACCTTCCCTTTCACAACCTTACATTAGGATAAAATTATATGGAGAAACTGAATGAAAATACCAGCCCAAGAAGAAAACAAGACAAGAATGAAGGGTTCTGCTTCATGCTACTCCAAGCCTTAGCTCCAGGGAGCACCAGTTCCTACAGTTTACTGAACAGGTACTATGCTGTTCCCAACCCTGAAGTCACCTTCATGTGGAAGGAACTGGTGTCTCCTTTTTGGAAGAGTGAGGTTTGTAAGGTTTACGTGATCCAATTGGTGGGTTCCCGCAATTGAGCAGGATACCTGGGGCCCCCAGATGTGGTGAGAGTTGGCTGCAGACCTGCCAGGATACATGAGATGGAGACGGGAGAAGGGACGCTGAGGTCCTGGTGATTCCACTGAGGGTTTAATTCCTGTCTGCTGAGCCCTTGGCAGCCGCAGGATGAAGTGGGGGGCATCCTACAGAATACCCGCTGGGGGACCAGAACTGAGCACAAGAGGAGAGGGCCGCTGGGCTGCCTACCGAGGTCAGCAATGCCACCTGCCAGCTGGGCAGCCGCCACTCGCAGTGCAGCTGCGGCGCAAGGATGCTCAGAATCATCATCTCCATGGCGTCGGCCATCTGCAGGGAGCAAGCAGACACGTGAGGCCAGGATGCTGCCCGGGTCGGGGGATGGGTGGCCCCTCACTAAAAATCCTCATGGTAACTTACTGCAGGAGAGAAGAATTCAAACCTTAGAGCCTTAGGATCTCAGAAAATTTAAAACAATAATTTAAAATGTCACAAGTCCACAGCCCCAAGCGAGTGTGGAGAAAAATCCCTTTGGACTTTCCTGGTGGTCCAGCGGTTATGACTCTGCCTTTTCATTGCAGGAGGCATGGGTTCAATCCCTAGTCTGGGAAGTTCTGTGTGCCTCGAAGTATAGGCCCCCCAAAATTTCAAAATAAAATAAATCAATTAATTAAAAAAAGAAAAAAGAGAGAGACTCTCTCTTCTACCTCCTGCTGAGCGCCCTATCACCCATCAAAACACACTGAAAGCCCCAGAAGTTGAAACAGCGTGGTATCACACAGGAACTCGCGACTAGACATTTAACATTCTTTGGGTGTGTTTCCTCATGTTTGAACAAAAATTTAGGGACACTCCCCAAATGCAGTGGGAAAGTAGCATATTTTGAAAATCAGGAAAACATTTTTTTTTTTAGAAAAACATTTTTATAGAGGTAGAGAGACAGTGTGGAGAAGGCGATGGCATCCCACTCCAGTACTCTTGCCTGGAAAATCCCATGGACGGAAAAGCCTGGTAGGCTACAGTCCATGGGGTCGCTAGGAGTCGGGCACGACTGAGCGACCTCACTTTCATTTTTCATTTTCATGCACTGGAGAAGGAAATGGCAACTCACTCCAGTGTTCTTGCCTGGAGAATCCCAGGGACTGCAGAGCCTGGTGGGCTGCTGTCCATGGGGTCGCACAGAGTCGGACATGACTGAGGCGACTTAGGAGCAGCAGCAACAGCAGCAGCAGAGAGACAGTGATCTTTTTCTCTTGTAGCTCAATTAAAAGCTAGTTTCTCTTTGGTCATTGTTCATGGAGAATTGTCAGTATAATTAACATTAAACAGTGTGATCTCTTAATGTATTAAAACATACTAGGGAGCCTCTGGAATGAAACACTGTGGTCCCTTTACAGGATCACACAGACAGAGCGGTGGGACAGAAATGAGAGTCCAGAAGGAAACCCACGTGGCCCTGGGAATGTGGTGGGTGAGAAAGGCCACTTCGCAAATTAGAGGGGGAAACGAGGTGGGGAAATTGATGACTGTTTGGAAAAACGGGTAGTTAAATCTCAGTTTTGCCCTCTTCATAAAAATCCATTTCACTTGTATTAATGGTCTAGATTAACGGCAGAGGATGAGATGCTTAGATAGCATCACCAACTCAATGAATATGAATTTTAGAAAACTCTGGAAGATAGTGGGGATTCCCAGGTGGCACTAGTGGTAAGGAATCCAGTTGCCAACGTGGGAGATGTAAAAGACTCAGGTTCAATCCCTGGGTCAGGAAGATCCCCTGGAGGAGGGCACGGCAACCCACTCCAGTGTTCCTGCCTGGAGAATCCCATGGACAGAGGAGCCTGGTGGGCTGCAGTCCATGGGGTTGCAGAGTCAGACGCGACTTAGCAACTGAACCACAGCAATGATCTAGATACATCATTTGCTATAGGCAGATCTGGCAAGTTTAATAAGGAGTCGCGAGTCCCTTGAAAGAGAAGGCATGTTGTTATCTGTGCATGTTCTTCTAGGGTGAGTCCCACAGATGACATTAGAATCTTAGAGTAGCCCTGAGCCTCAAAGGGTTGAGAACCACTTAATTAACCGGAAGCGTCAGCTCCTCCTTGAGGGCAATTGTCAACCACACCCAACTCCCCCTAGGCTCAGACTTCATTGTCACCCACGGTCACTCAAACGTTGTCGATTCAAGCAAAGACTCTAAGAGGAGGGAGCCGTGTCCTCCCTTGTAGAGCATGGAAACCCAGTTGCGTATGGTGTCCCTTGGAGACTGAAGATGACATCATTGTCCCCAGAGATACTTGCCCAAGCCAAGCCGGTGAGAACAGACAGCTTCCACTGAAATTTTCCAAAACCAATGGCTTCCACCGCATCTTCCACCATGAAAGTATCTGGGAAGGAGAAGGAAGGAGTCAGAGCATTTTGTACTTGTCTTAGTTCCCGGGGTCGGGGGGGATCTAGGGGGATCCCTGGCCAAGCTCTTTAAAGCAGCACATGCTGCTTCTAGAACTTATCCTAGGAAAACCTTCTGGCAAGTGTGAAGTGTGCTGCCAAGTCCAGTACAACGTGGTTTCTACAAAGGGAATAAGTGGACAACCCAGAATGTCTATCAACAAGGAACTGGCTAAATTATTTTATTATACGTATGAATGTTTACATATCTACATCCTAAAATACAACCCATCTATTAAAAAATGCGCAGATATAGAAAGATGCCTACAGTATATTGTGATTTAATTTTTAGAAAACAAAGTAAGATGGAGCAGAGGAAGTCAGACTGAATGCCCATAGGCCGCCAATAGGACCATGTGACAGTGCTCACTTTTTTGTACATTTTGATCGTGTCCCTGTGCTCTCCAAATAAACACATGGTATTTGTGTGATCAGAAAAAAATAAGGCTGGACTTTAGAAGCTCATAAGTGGCTTTGAGAAAGATTGAAAGAGAAATACAATGTGGTGTGCTAGAATTGATTTCTGTCATACCACTGCTGGGAAAACTGGAGAGATCTGAATAAAGTCTGGAGTTTCATGGAGGGCATCGCACCAGTCTCAATTTCTTAGTTTTGACAAGTGTGTCATGATTAGGTAAGACCCTAACTTTATGGGAAGCTGCATGAAGAGTATACAAAAAAAAAAAAAAAAAAAGAACAAACAAAAAAGATTTTAAAAAAAAGAAAAAAAGAGTTTACGAGCACTCTCTGTGCTATCTGTGCAAATTTTCTGTACTTTAAAAATATTCCAAGACAAAAAATAAAAATTAACTGAAAAATAAAAATACTAAAGGAGCATGCTGGGTGGCCGTCCTGTGGGGGTGCCTCTGAGGATCTTATCGGCCCCTGCTGGGAGTTGTCATCTTGTTATATGGAAAGATGAAGAAAAGAAAAAAAAAAAAAAAAAAAAAAAAAAAGAACAAACAAAAAAGATTTTAAAAAAAAGAAAAAAAGAGTTTACGAGCACTCTCTGTGCTATCTGTGCAAATTTTCTGTACTTTAAAAATATTCCAAGACAAAAAATAAAAATTAACTGAAAAATAAAAATACTAAAGGAGCATGCTGGGTGGCCGTCCTGTGGGGGTGCCTCTGAGGATCTTATCGGCCCCTGCTGGGAGTTGTCATCTTGTTAGAATTTCAATCATGAGCCTCTTGCATCAGCAGTCGTTTTCTCCTGCAGTATGAGCTGGTGGTTATCACACCAGCAGGGTCTGGTTTCCTTCAATAGTATTGAGGAGAAAGTAGAGTGAGTCTTGTAACGGCATCAGTAATAAGAACAGTCATAGTATAATTATATATTAGCAGGGAGCTCAGCGTGTGTCAGGCACTGCCCTAAGAGGGTGGTCCCCATCCTTTTTGGCAACAGTGACCTGTTTCATGGAAGACAGTTTTTCCATAGACAGGGGCAGCTTCGGGGGTCATTCAAGTGCATCACACCTATTGTGCCCTTTGGCTGTGTTTTGTGGTGACCTCAGAGTATTCCGCCTAGACTTATGGCTAGGTTCCCGCTCACACGAGGCTCTAACGCTGCTGGTAATCTGACAGGAGGTGGAGCTCAGGTAGCAATGGGAGCGATGGGGGGGCGGCTGTAAAGACAGCGGAAGCTTGCTCACCCACCGCTCACTTCCAGCTGTGTGGCCCGCTTCCTAACAGGCCACGGACTGGAACCAGGGGCTGGGGACCCAGGCTCTAAGAGCTTGCTGCACATAATCTCACTGGGTTCCTGTGACACCTACTAGTTAAAGGCTCAGTCTTAGCTTCATTTTTCAGAGGAGGACATGGACTTGCCCAGTGTCAATACAGCTGGCACCCTGCAGATCTGGGAATTTAGCCCAGATCAGCCTGGACCTGAAGCCACTGCTTCTAACCTCTGCCTAGACTCCCACTCCAGTTATTGCCTCCTTAGATCTGCAACAACGGGCCTTGGGCTCAAGCTGTTAACCCTCTCTCTGGTTGGGAATCGGGGCCCTTGGAAGAACAGATGGAATGTTTGCAGGCATCAGCATTATCAGGTGGTAGGGGGAGACCAGGTCCTCTATGAGCCCTTCAAATCTCCTTTAACCCTCTCTACTCAGAGGGAGCACAAGGTCACAGATGGGGACGTGGTCTCTGAGGCAGATCTCCAGGGTGTAAATCCAGCGTGGCTAAGTTCTAACTGTGTGACCCTGGGCAAGATATGGAACCTTTCTGTGCTTCTGTGGCCTCGCCTGCAAAATGGGGAAGATGACTGTAATAGTTCTAATCAGAACTGTTGTGAAGGTGAAATGGGTAATACATGTAAAGCGCTTAGAACCGTGCCTGGCACAGAGTGAACCCGCAGCCTGTGTCTGTGGGTCTGATCCCTGCCGTCATCTTTACAGTCACCATCACCACTATCAGCACCGTCTCCTCGTCATCACCACCATCACCCTCACCGTCATCATTGTGCCTGCCATCCTTGGCCAGGTGTTAGTCGACGATGCTGACTGTCAGGGGTGGTGATGCAGCCTCGCCTGCTGGGAAGGCCATGCAGGTCCAGCCCACCCTGCCAGTGTCACCCGCGGCCCTCCAGGCCCTCCTGCCTGCCCCTCCACAAGACCCCTCTGAGTGCCACCTGGAGAGGCACACCTGGAGCCTCAGAGCCCCTGACTATGGCCTGCCCCAACTGCAGGGCCCCCTCACCGTCGGTGGGGTTGGCAAACTCCTTGGGCACTGCCGCCCCATCATCCAGTTCCACGGCCTCTAGGCCTGCACGGACCCCTTCAATCTGGACCTCATGCTCTCCCGAAGCCGTGTCGTCCTCTGACCTTGCACTCTCGCCTGTGCGACGGAATTTCACCACCCTAGAGGAGAGAGCAAATCTGGTCATGATGGCTAGAACTCCTCCTCGATGACCTTGCGGTATAGTTGTGCCCAGTGAGTGAGTGCAGTCGCTCAGTCGTGTCCGACTCTTTGCGACCCAATGGACTATAGCCTACCAAGCTCCTCTGTCCATGGGGTTTCCCAGGCAATAGTACTGGAGTGGATTGCTATTTCCAAGACAGGTGAAAAGCTTTCTCTTGTGGTCCAGAGAGTTCTCTCATGGTCCATGAATGGGTGAAAGAGGTAGGGGCTGGCATTCTGTTGAGTTGGGCTGTGGGGAGGGTGACAACTTTAAGAGATATGTATCAGGGCTGTCTAGTACAGTTGGACAGGTTGGGCACTGCACAACTGCAGGGGGAGCACTATTCACATAGTAAGCTATGTGAATGAGGATATCTTTGTTCTAGACCTAAATACCGTTTGGAAGCATATGTGTTTCAGAATTTATACTTAATTGTCTGTATCTAATGTAAGTAACTGTTCAACTTCAGCTTCTTCAGTGTTACTGGTTGTGGCATAGGTTTGGACTACCATGTATTGAATGGTTTGCCTTTCACCTCAGAGATGCAGATGACATCACCCTTATGGCAGAAAGTGAAGAGGAACTAAAAAGCCTCTTGATAAAAGTGAAAGAGGAGAGTGAAAAAGTTGGCTTAAAGCTCAACATTCAGAAAATGAAGATGATGGTATTTGGTCCCATCACTTCATGGGAAATAGATGGGAAAACAGTGGAAACAGTGTCAGACTTTATTTTTCTGGGCTCCAAAATCACTGCAGATGGTGACTGCAGCCATGAAATTAAGACACTGCTTGGAAGGAAAGTTATGACCAACCTAGATAGCATATTAAAAAGCAGAGTCATTACTTTGCCAACAAAAGTCCATCTACTCAAGGCTATGGTTTTTCCAGTGGTCATGTATGGATGTAAGAGTTGGACTGTGAAGTAAGCTGAGTGCCGAAGAATTGATGCTTTTGAACTGTGGTGAAAGAGAAGACTCTTGAGAGTCCCTTGGACTGCAAGCAGATCCAACCAGTCCATTCTAAAGGAGATCAGTCCTGGGTGTTCATTGGAAGGACTGATGCTAAAGCTGAAACTCCAATACTTCGGCCGCTTCATGTGAAGAGTTGACTTATTAGAAAAGACTCTGATGCTGGGAGGGATTGGGGGCAGGAGGAGAAGGGGACGACAGCGGATGAGATGGCTGGATGGCATCACTGACTCAATGGACGTGAGTCTGAGTGATCTCCGGGAGTTGGTGAAGAACAGGGAGGCCTGGCATGCTGCGATTCATGAGGTCGAAAGGAGTCGGAACGACTGAGCAACTGAACTAAAATGAATGTAAGTAACAATTTGGTCACATAAGGATTGCTTTATGTTTACAAAAAGCTGCCCACACAGTATTTTTTTTTAATTTAAAGTGAATATCAAAGTTTTAAAATTAGAAGAATTCACAAAGAAATCCATATTCCTGATGTCTCTTTAAAAAATAGAATATCTGGCCATCTGAGACCCACAGTCTCATAAGGGACCAGAGCAGTGTGTCCCTTGTATATGGGCTGCTCGATCCCCAGATGACTGAGAGTCTCATCCTCTCCAAAGGACCTCCAGCCCTTACGGTCGCTTGCCATTTTTCTTTACACTTAACTCTGTGTTCCTCTCTCACTTGGCACTTTGTTCCCTTTGCCCCCACTGGCATTTGAGTTTGAGACCCTGTGGACTTCACTCTTAATACAATACATTCCTTCACACTGTGCTATTTCTTGTGACTCTGGGAAATGCCTTGATTTCTTTGAGCAGCAACTTATTTATCTGAGACCCAGGAAAAACATAATAACCTGTCTCCTTCTAGCCTCCTCATCCTGAAACAAAACTCCTTTCTGCCAGCCCTGCGGTGAGTTGCAAGGTCACGGCAGTAACTGAAGAGATGAGTCCCTACCTTCCTGGGAGACAGCCATATGGAATGAGTGATGCCCATTCCTCCCTGGGCTTTGAAAAAAGAAGTCTGGGATGCCAAGGGCACAGAGGGCAGAGGGCTGATGAGGGCGTATGTGAGTGCCCAGTCACTCCATCGTCTCTGACTCTTTGCCATCCTGTGGACTGTAGCCCACCAGGCTCCCCTGTCCATAGGCTTTCCCAGGCAAGAATATTGGAGTGGGTTGCCATTGCCTCTTTCAGGAGATTTTCACCACCCAGGGATTGAACCTCCGCCTCCTGCGTCTCCTGCATAAGCTGGCAGATTCTTTACACTGTGCCATCAAGGTAGCCTGATGATGAGGAACTGGAGGGCAAATTTGGGCATGTTTAAAAGGTAAAAATGGATAAATTTCTTCTTTTTTTTTTTTTTACTTTACAATACTGTATTGGTTTTGCCATACATTGACATGAATCCGCTACAGGTGTACATGAGTTCCCAATCCTGAACCCCCCTCCCATCATCCTAAAACAGATAAATTTCTACATTAAAAAAAAAAATTGCTATCATCATCATCAATTACCTATTGCCTTATTCCGCACGTTTCACCAAGAGTAACTAGCGCTCTGGCATAAAGAGCGTGAGTCTCCAGATTCCAGAAGCCTGGGGGACACTCCTTGCTTGTGAATCGGGAGAAAAGGCAGATGATATCACAGCACTTTCAAAAATACCAGAAACACCGTTCAATGGTGAGGCTGAACTGGGAAAGCTCCAACTGTCAAGCTCGTCTCTGGCTGGAAATACAGGGCAGAGTACAGCACACAGGGTCTGCAGGCAGAGCCGCTGGGACTGAACCTTGGAGCAATCACTCCACCACTAGCCGCCAGGTCTACCACGCTCCCCTCTCCACCACGCTCCCCTCTCCGCCACCTTCCCCTCTCCGCCATGCCCCCAGCCATCCAGCAGCTTCCTGCCACGTTCTAGACGTTGCTCTCCAGGCACTCGCTCATGTCTGCCTCTTTGCAACGCTATGGACTGTAGCCCACCAGGCTCCTGTGTCCGTGGGATTCACCAGGCAAGAATACTGGAGTGGGTAGACATTCTCTTCTCCAGAGGATCTTCCTGACCCAGGGATCACACCAATATCTCCTGCTTGGCAGGTGGATCCTTTGCCAGTGAGCCACCAGGGAAGCACAACAGCTCTGTGAGGTTGGTATTTTTATACCCATTGTACAGACAAGAAAACAGAGGCCCCAGAAGTCATGGATTAACCATGGTCACAGGGGCTTCCCTGGTGGCTCAGACGGCAAAGCGTCTGCCTGCAAAGCGGGCGACCCAGGTTCGATTCCTGGGTCAGGAAGATCCCCTGGAGAAGGAAATGGCAATCCACTCCAGCACTCTTGCCTGGAAAATTCCATGGACAGAGGAGCCTGATTGGCTACAGTCCATGGGGTGAGTGACTTCACTTTCACTCTTCACAGAGCTAAAAAGGCATAGAGCCGGGGGTCACCCTTAGGTCTATCTGGTCAAAACCTTGTGTTTCTGATCAAAGACAGGATACCAGTCAAACCCTTCCATTCCTCCCCATCTACTCCATTCCTCCCCCACAAAATCTTTTATTTTGAAATATCTAAAACAGATAAAAATAAATAGATAACAGTGAGAAAACTATCTTTGCTTCTTGTCCAGCTTAAGGACCCTATTGCTGCTGCTAAGTCACTTCAGTCGTGTCCGACTCTATGCGACCCCATAGACAGCAGCCCACCAGGCTCCCTCGTCCCTGGGATTCTCCAGGCAAGAACACTGGAGTAGGCTGCCATTTCCTTCTCCAATGTATGAAAGTGAAAAGTGAAAGTGAAGTCGCTCAGTCGTGTCCGACACTTAGCGACCCCATGGACTGCAGCCCACCAGGCTCCTCCATCCATGGGATTTTCCAGGCAAGAATACTGGAGTGGGGTGCCATTGCCTTCTCCAAAGGACCTTACTATAAGGTTGAACTACATGAAACTGCCAACATTTGATTATAATTCATTTGAAGCCACCAGGTCTCTTTTCCAATCTCCATCTCTCAATACAGCTTGAAGGAACCGAGGCTTCAGCCTCGATGTCAGGGGTAAAGAATCCACCTACCAATGCAGGAGATGTGGGTTTAAGCCCTTGGTTGAGAAGATCGCCTGGAGAAGGAGAGGGCAACTCACTCCAGTATTCTTGCCTGGGAAATCCCATGGGCAGGGGAGCCTGGCAGGCCACAGCCTGCTACTACTACTGCTGCTAAGTCACTTCAGTCGTGTCTGACTCTGTGCAACCCCATAGACGGCAGCCCACCAAGCTCCCCCATCGCTGGGATTCTCCAGGCAAGAATGCTGGAGTGGGTTGCCATTTCCTTCTCCAATGCTTGAAAGTGAGAAGTGAACGGGAAATCACTCAATTGTGTCTGACCCTCAGCAACCTCATGGACTGCAGCCGTCCAGGCTCCACCGTCCATGGGATCTTCCAGGCAAGAGTACTGGAGTGGGGTGCCATTGCCTTAGGCCACAGTCTAGTGGTCACAACGAGTCGGATACAACTTAGCAACTACACAACAGCAGCTTTGCCGGGGGTTGGAGATTATGGGGAGGCTCTGAAGCCAGTGCCTACAAGCTGAGTCTCAAATAAAGCCCCCAAGACCAGACTGATGTGTAGCATTTGCCAATATCTGTGGGGTAAACAACTCCTACCACGACCCACTTTAAGCTCTCAACAGTTAAATAAAAGGCTCTGAGATTTCCGGAATATCTAACCATCACATCTGCTCGCTAAAGCCGCTCTGAGCAGTCTCCAGAATAACCACTGTAAGGTCCTCAAGTCACTGTCAGAACCTTGAAACATGGTGCTGAGCGAAAGCAGCCAGGCACAGAGAGTCGCGTCTGCGTGATCCCATCTTGTGAAGCAACTTCAGAGAGACAGAAAGCAGATCAGTGGTTGCCAGGGGCTGGGGAAGGAGAGAGAGGGAGTGACTGTCTAATGGCGCGGAATTCCCTCTTGGGGATGATGAAATTGGTCTGGAATTAGACAGAAGGGAAGGTTGTACAACATTGTGAATGTACGTCGTGATGACAGGAGTAGTCACAACAGCCCAGAGGTGAAAACACCCCAGTGGCCACCAGTGGACGAGTGCGTTAGCAAAATGTAGTCTATACATGCAGTGGCCTATTATTCAGCTTCAGAAAGGAACGAAGGGGGAACTCCCAGTGGTTAGGACTCCTTGCTTCCACTGCAGGGGGCGTGGGTTCAATCCCTGGCTGGGGAACTAAAATCCGGCATGCTGTGCAGTGTGACCAAAATAAATATGTAAAAATTATTGATTTATAATTTATAAAAAATAACTAATAAAATAAAAATGGCTTTATAAAAAGAGGCGTATAGTAGGGTGAAGATTCAATAAAATTAATCATTTTTTTTTAAAAGGGAAAAGTGAAAGTATTTGTCGCTCAGTCCTGTCCAACTCTTTTGCAACCCCATGGACTACAACCCACCAGGCTCCTCTGTCCATGGGATTTCCCAGGCAAGAATACTGGAGTGGGTTGCCATTTCCTTCTCCAGGGGATCTTCCTGACCCAGGGATCAAACTGGCAGCTCCTTCAGGAGATCATGCATTGGCAGGCAGGTTCTTTACCACTGAGCCACTTGAGAAGTCCAAAAAAAAAAAAAGGGGGAAGGGGAAATTACCTGGTTGCCTAGTGGTTAGGGCTCTGTGCTTTCATAGCTGAGGGCCTTTGATCCCTGGTCAGGGAACTAAGATCCCACAAGCTGTGCACCAAAAAAAAAAAAAGAAAGAAAGAAAGAAAGAAAGAAACTGGAAAGGAAGGAAATTCTACACGTTACATAACATGGATGAGACTTGAAGACATCGTGCTAAGTGAGATATGCCAGTCATAAAAGACCAATACTGCATGATTCCATACGCAGTCAGACTCGGAGACGGAAAGCAGAATGGTGGCTCCCAGGGACTGGGAAGGAAGACGTAGGGACTTCATATTTAACAGGCACAGAGCTTGTCTGGGAAGATGAAAACTGTCCTGGAGACGGATGGCATTGA
>SJYC01021449.1:0-17781 GCA_006408675.1 Madoqua kirkii | reverse complement strand
CCGCCCAGTTTTTGTCTCCTTCTCTCCCTCCTTTCTTTCTGTTGTTCACTGGTTTAAACTCTGTGTGTGAAGAGGCATCTTTGGAGTTAACGTCTCTCCTCCTTCCAGGCCATCTTCAGCCTGATGTCATCCTAACAGGCCCTTGCTGCTGTGCGCCAGGCACTGGATGGGCATGTGCTGGTGGGCACTGTTTCTGGGTCATTGCGTGTGAGCGTGTTCGTGTGCCAGGCACGGGATGGGCATGTGCTGGTGGGCGCCGTTTCTGGGTCATCGCGTGTGAGCGTGTTCGTGTGCCAGGCACGGGATGGGCATGTGCTAGTGGGCGCCGTTTCTGCATCATCGTGTGTGAGCATGTTCGTGGTCCTTCATCCACACTGCCCGGCTGCCTCTGCCTGCTTCAGTGAGGGAGGGAGCAAGTGGCCCGGGCACACTCTGGGTCCACGTGTTTATGTTGTTTCATTGCTCAGTCGTGTCCAACTCTTTGCAACCCCAAAGACTGCAGCCCACCAGGATCCTCTTTCCACGATTCTCCAGGCGAGAAGACTGGAGTGGGTCGCCATTCCCTTCTCCAGGGGATCCTCCCGACCCAGGGGTCAAACCTGCCTCTCCTGCACAGGCAGGCGGATTCTTTACCACTCAGCCACTCTTATTTAACTCTGTGGGGTTAGTAGGATTCCATGTAACGAGGCAAAAACCAAGGCTCGGCTGACTCCCAGAGCGGGTCTGTGCGGTGTTCGGAGGCCAGGGTCTTGTCAAGGTCGCAAGTCACGTGCTTGGTGGCTGAATACTTGTTGTGTGACCTTGGGGTTGGCACTCCCCCTCTCTGAGCCTCAGCTGCCTTCAGTGAACCTGGAGTGATGGGACCATCTTCTCTGACAAAAGAGGGCTGGGATAGAATCTGATGTTCCCAAAGTAGCCGTTAGTTCTGCCTCTGGACTGGACCTGTGTGGGTGCTGGGGACACAGAGGTGACCAGGTCAGATCCCTGTCTCCAAGGACAGGCCTGTGTCCAGGGTCCTCTCGGCTCCAGATGCGAGTCCGAGAGGTGACTGGTCACGATACTCCACAGAAGGGAAGCCCGCGGTGTCCGCACTCAAACGCGCCAGTGAGGCCGGGGCACCAGCGTTCTGGGACTCAGCTGAACGCCTGCTTCCAGGACACCGGCTGCGTGACCCCAACATGGTGCAGCTGGTGGGGGGCAGCCCCCAGGTCACACAGACGCCCCTGCTCATCAGTGAGCAGATGCGTGTGAGCGTGTTCGTGTGCCAGGCACGGGATGGGCATGTGCTGGTGGGCGCCGTTTCTGGGTCATCGCGTGTGAGCGTGTTCGTGTGCCAGGCACGGGATGGGCATGTGCTAGTGGGCGCCGTTTCTGCATCATCGTGTGTGAGCATGTTCGTGGTCCTTCATCCACACTGCCCGGCTGCCTCTGCCTGCTTCAGTGAGGGAGGGAGCAAGTGGCCCGGGCACACTCTGGGTCCACGTGTTTATGTTGTCTCATTGCTCAGTCGTGTCCAACTCTTTGCAACCCCAAAGACTGCAGCCCACCAGGATCCTCTTTCCACGATTCTCCAGGCGAGAAGACTGGAGTGGGTCGCCATTCCCTTCTCCAGGGGATCCTCCCGACCCAGGGGTCAAACCTGCCTCTCCTGCACAGGCAGGCGGATTCTTTACCACTCAGCCACTCTTATTTAACTCTGTGGGGTTAGTAGGATTCCATGTAACGAGGCAAAAACCAAGGCTCGGCTGACTCCCAGAGCGGGTCTGTGCGGTGTTCGGAGGCCAGGGTCTTGTCAAGGTCGCAAGTCACGTGCTTGGTGGCTGAATACTTGTTGTGTGACCTTGGGGTTGGCACTCCCCCTCTCTGAGCCTCAGCTGCCTTCAGTGAACCTGGAGTGATGGGACCATCTTCTCTGACAAAAGAGGGCTGGGATAGAATCTGATGTTC
The DNA here is from genome assembly GCA_006408675.1 of Madoqua kirkii. NCBI lineage: Eukaryota > Metazoa > Chordata > Mammalia > Artiodactyla > Bovidae > Madoqua > Madoqua kirkii. The sequence continues at coordinate 15,834 of SJYC01021449.1, read as the reverse complement.
CCAAAGTAGCCGTTAGTTCTGCCTCTGGACTGGACCTGTGTGGGTGCTGGGGACACAGAGGTGACCAGGTCAGATCCCTGTCTCCAAGGACAGGCCTGTGTCCAGGGTCCTCTCGGCTCCAGATGCGAGTCCGAGAGGTGACTGGTCACGATACTCCACAGAAGGGAAGCCCGCGGTGTCCGCACTCAAACGCGCCAGTGAGGCCGGGGCACCAGCGTTCTGGGACTCAGCTGAACGCCTGCTTCCAGGACACCGGCTGCGTGACCCCAACATGGTGCAGCTGGTGGGGGGCAGCCCCCAGGTCACACAGACGCCCCTGCTCATCAGTGAGCAGATAGTCCCCAGGTGGCACCCTTCCGTGTTGGCCTGAAAGGCAGAGGTGTTGTGTGTGTTGGGGGTGGGGTTCAGCAGGCGTTTCTGGGGCAGGATGCCCTGGCTGGTGGATCTTAGAGCATCAGAGCCTCCCACACGGATGCCTGGGGTGAGGGGCATTCAGAACAGGTTCTGACGCTGAGCAGGAGTGAGGACGTGGAGCGCCTGGCTCGGAAGTGGCCCCCTCCGAGGTGCTTGCCCTGGAAATCGCATGCTCGCAAACAGGTTCAGGGATGTTTCTGCCAGCAGCGTTCAAGACAGCTTTGTGGGCATGATCTGATGTCCATCCATGGTAAGACGGATAAAGGGAGGTGAGTGGGCTCAATGGGGCCCTCGAGAGCAGGGACCTTGAACAGCCACAGCGCAGAGGTCAACCTTGGAACATGGTGGGGAGGGAAGGGGCAGTCATGGGAGCTGTGCACAGAATGACTGTGTATCACGTCCAAAGGCAGCAGACTCGACTGGAGAGAAAGGGTCACAGATGCACCAAGACCGTGGTTGTCCCTGGGGTAGGAGGCGAGGGCCTGGGGCTGGCTCGGGTCACCAGGGGGCTCCTGGGGTCCTGGCAGCTTTCTGTTCCTTGATGTGGGTGCTTTCTCTTTATTCCTTTAAATCCTCGTGGACGATCTGAGAGCTTTTTTTGTACGTGAGCTGCACTTGAGATTTATAAAAACGCAACAGGCGCAGGAGCCCGCAAGCACATGGAGAGAGAATGCACGTCCGTAGCTCCGGGAAAACACAGGATCAGCACCGCAGGGAGACAGCACACACCACCCACCGGGGCGTGCGAGAGCAAAGAGAGGACCACTGTCGCAGCAGGCTGTGGAGAAGCGGGGCCCTCGTACGCCGCTGGGGGACGTGAGCGGGTGAGCCCCCGGAGACAGCCTGGCAGCTCCTCCGTGTTAAACACACGGCTACCGAGTGGCCCGGGACCCTGCTCCCCACCCTCATCTCACAGGCTGAAATCCTCGCCCCAGAGGGAGGGGAATGGGGGTCCTTTGGGAGGGTCCTCAGCCACAAGTGAAGCCCTCAGGACTGCTATTGGTGCCCCGTGAAGGAAGCTCCAGAGAGCCCCTTCCAGCCCAGGACAGAGAGAAGGTCCCGGCTGAGAGCCAGGGACTGGGCCCTCACCAGGGCACGAGCCGCACCTCGGGCTCCCGCTCCCAGGATGGGGAGAGGCATGTTTCTGTTGTCTTGCTCCCGGTGCTGCCCAGTTTGGGGCGCTCTACTGGAGCTGCCCGGGCACCCCGAGACACCCAGCAGTTCTCCCTCGGTGTTGGGCTGGCCACAGAGGTCGTTTCAGCTTTTCCATAAAGTGTTAGAGCAAGGATGATGAGGCATCTGTTCATCACCTGTGCACACCTGGATGCATGCTTTTATAGGGGGGTCTTACTTGACTCCACGATTCCACTTAACGAGGCAAAATCTAAGGGTCAGCTAACTCCGAGAGCTGGTCTGTGTGGTGTTCGGAGGCCAGGGTCTTATTGCCAAGGGGTGCGAGGCGAGTGGTTGGTGGCTGCTTATTTGCTGTGTGACCTTGCGCTTGTCACTCCCCCTCTGAGCCTCAGCTGCCTTCAGCAAACATGGAGTGAGGGCAATTCAATCTTTTGTGGCAAAAGTTGCCAGGGGGCCTCAGAGGGTGAGCTGGGAGAGAATCAGATATTCCAAAAGTCACCATTAGTTCTGTCTCTGGGCTGGGCCTCTGTGGCTGCTGGAGCCGGAGAGGTGACCAGATCAGATCCCCATCTCCAGGGATGGGCCCGTGTCCAGGATCTGCTTGACCCCAGATGCTCGGCCTTCAGGAGGAGGTAACCCCGGTGAGTCAACATACTCACAGAAGGGAAGCCCCCACACACAGCCACATAAAAAAACGGATTAAACAGCTTTACAGCAGCGTCCTGTACAACAGCCCCAAAGTGGAAACGACCCAGACGAGCACTGACGGGCAAAGAGAGAGAACATGGGCCGCTCGCACAGCGGAGTGCCACCCGTGGAAAGGGACGGGGCGCCGACCCCGCCGCAATGCACCCTGATCACGCAGCGCTCAGTGACTGAAGCCAGACCCACGGGCCCAGGTCCCGTCTCAGCGCGTTTACCGCGACATCCGGGAGAGGCAGCGCCACGCAGACAGGAGGCAGGCCGGAGAGGTGGGGGCCAAGTGCTGGAGGGCGCGGGCTCTTCCGGAGGTGAACTGACTGCGGGGATGGCTGTGCACACATGTGACGATATCGGACAGTGCTGAACTGTGCCCTCCGGGTGAGGGCCACGCCACGGTGTGCGCAGTAGACTGTAACTAAGTTGGCTTTAAAAAAAGACAAAGTTCTTGGCTGTGAGGAGGCACTGGGTGCACCCAGTGTGTCCCTGGCGGCGGCCCCCTGGGTGGCGAGCCCCAGTGCCAGGGCCGGACGCCCGGGCGACCGCCACCAGCTCACTGCCTCCCTCCTCCTCTGGGGCCACCATGGCCTGCCGCCCTGGCAGCACTTGCAGGGGCCCCTGGTCGCATGACGCACAGCCCATTACTTAACCCTGCAGCGTCTGCATTTTGAGAGCTCGGGGATCGCATTAAGTCCACATTAAGCTGGGCGGAATCACAGCGTGCGGGCCAGGACTGGTCACTCAGATGGGCACCGAGCCCTCTCCCCCAGGCAAGGGGGCGCGAGCAGAGGAAACGTCTGTGGGACAAAGCCAGGCTCAGCTGCCAGCATCCGAGCCGCCGGGGTGGGGGCCCTTCCGGGGCCCTCCCGCTTGGGGCCTGGGCTGCAGTTCTGGGTCAGGCAGTCACGGGTCCGCGCACCTTCCCCGTGGCCTGGCCCATGGCCGGTGCGCTCAGGAGACGGCCAGAAAGAAGTCAGCAACAGGTGCCCTCACAGCCTGGCACAGCTGGTACCCGGGGCTCGAGCACCCAGCCCGAGCGTCTGGGGTCCTGGGGCCCTGCATCGCTGGATGGAGGGAAGGGCAGGGGCAGTGGGGCCTGGAGCCGCCCGAGTGGACCGCTGTCAGCATTTCTGCCCGAGGCTGCACTTCTGGGTCCTTCCTGGCTTAACGACCAGGCCCACAAGACTGCCTGGGCGATGCCACGTTAGCATCCTTGGTGCAGAGACCTCTCGGGATGAAAGGAAAGGCCCCTGAGCAAACAGGTCGCAAGGCCCTCCGAGTTCTCCTCCTGCCCCCAACCCCGCGGGCCCCCGCCAGCCAGCAGGGCAGGGACTGGCCTCCATGGAAGGGGCTCCGGGTGAGGAGCGGGGCTTCCCCTGGTGAGTGACGCTGAGCCACAGGAGCTGTGCCCTTGCAAAGAGCACGTGGGGAAGCAGGGCGCGGGCAGCTGCCTCCAATAAGACAGTGAGCGAGACGAAGACGGTGGAGCTGGGGCAGGGGTGCGGAGTGGGGGGTGGGGGCAGGTGGCCGCGGGACACCGCCGGGCGGGACGTCCTCTTGGAAGGAGGGTCGCTCCAGCAGAAGCAGAGGCCCGGGGGGGGAGGGACAGCAAGGCCCCTGAAGGACGGACGGCCACTGCGGCCAGCGGCTGGAGGGCAGAGGGCCCGAGGCTTCTGCTGAGCAGGGCCAGGGCCCTGCAGAGCCCGGGAGGGGAGCCTCCCCCAGGCTCTGCTGACCACGCTCAGGAGCGGTGGCCTGGTTTTTCTGTTTTTAGTGGAATATGATGCGTGTTCCTGATGCACAGCATCGTCCATCAGCCATACGTACCAAGGGATGGGGGTGAACCTGGAGCCCGTCTCAGAGTGAAGTCAGTCAGAAAAACACCTGTTTACGCACATGTGTGGAATCTAGGGAAATGGTGCTGAAGACCTACGCAGGGCAGGAATAGAGGCGGCGCTGGAAGGAAGGGACTTGTGCACACGGTGGGGCAGAGACGGGTGGACAAACTGCGAGAGCAGCAGTGGCGTGCACACACTGCCGTGCAAAGCGGGTGCCGCACAGCACGGGCGCTCCGCTCGGCGCCCTGCGATGACCTGGAGGGCTGGCATGCAGGTGGGTGGGAGGGAGGGAGAGAAGCTCCAAGAAGTCCCACATGCAGTGGGGAAGTGTGAGAACAGTGCAGAGGGCCCCCGTGCATCCTTCAGCCCCTTCTGCCTGTGGCTAACACCTCACTGAAAAACACCTGTTTACGCACATGTGTGGAATCTAGGGAAATGGTGCTGAAGACCTACGCAGGGCAGGAATAGAGGCGGCGCTGGAAGGAAGGGACTTGTGCACACGGTGGGGCAGAGACGGGTGGACAAACTGCGAGAGCAGCAGTGGCGTGCACACACTGCCGTGCAAAGCGGGTGCCGCACAGCACGGGCGCTCCGCTCGGCGCCCTGCGATGACCTGGAGGGCTGGCATGCAGGTGGGTGGGAGGGAGGGAGAGAAGCTCCAAGAAGTCCCACATGCAGTGGGGAAGTGTGAGAACAGTGCAGAGGGCCCCCGTGCATCCTTCAGCCCCTTCTGCCCGTGGCTAACACCTCACCTCAGTGTTCTCGCCTGGAGAATCCCAGGGACGGGGGAGCCTGGTGGGCTGCCGTCTCTGGGGTCGCACAGAGTCGGACACGACTGAAGCGACTTAGCAGCAGCAGCAGCACCTGACCTCAGCATAATGCACACTTATTAGCATGGTAAATTAATGAACGAGCTAAGGGCGTCCCTGGTGGCTCAGCTGGTGAAGAATCCGCCTGCAGTGTGGGAGACCTGGGTTCGATCCCTTGGGTTGGAAAGATCCCCTGCAGAAGGGAATGGCTACCCACTCCATTATTCTGGCCTGGAGAAATCCGTGAACTATATGGTCCATGGGGTCGCAAAGAGTCAGACTTGACCCAGCCACTTTCTCCTTATAATGTTTGCTTATTCAGTGAAGTCCGTACTTCATTCGGATGCCCTGGGTTGGTACTTTCTGTCCCCTTCCTGTTCCAGGAGCCCATCCAGGCCACCCCATGGCCTTCAGTCTGCCTGTCTCCCTGGGCCGGGAGATGGGGTTTTGAGGACAGGACAGCCAGTGGCGGCCAGGAGCAGGATTTATGATTCCTAAAAGTCCACTCATTGGCTGTAACAAAGGCACCACTCACTCCGGTCTGGGAGACTGTGTGTGTGAGAGAGAGTCCAGGGGTATCTGGGAGAGTTCCGCACCTTCTGCTCAGTTTCACTGTGAACCTAAAACTTGTCTGAAACATAGTCTTTAAAAAATCCCAGGCGAGAGGCTGTACGCAGGGAGAGTCCCTGGAGTCCAGATTTGGTTGCTTCTGCTGCTGACAGGTTGGGGGGCCTCCCTGGACCTGGGTTTCCCCATTTCAAAGTCAAGGGTTTGAAGTGAATGATTCCCAAGGCTGCTTCTGAGCCTAAGAATCCTGACCTCGCACCAGCACTGCTCTTCAACCCAGGTGTTCCGGGGTCTGACACCTGCTGAGAGATGGGCACTTCCGTCCCATTTCACAGGTGAGGAAACTGAGGCTTAGAGGAGGACAGGGACTCAAGACCACAGCGCAGGCTGCATCACCTGCATACGTCTGTCTGGAGCACTCCCCACCCTGCACCTCCCACCCCGCCCCGGGAGACTGGCCCGGAAGGCTGCAGCCCTGAGCTGGTTCTCGCTCCTAGGGGCAAGTGGTCTGGCCCCGAGCACAGCTGCCTGAGATGGATGCGGGGGCTCTGGCCAGTGGAGGGAGCCCCAGGGGCAGAGCCAAGTCCTGCTTCTCATTCCCCCACTCCTCCCTGCCGGCCCCACGGGGTGGCCGCGCCCCCCTTGCCAAGGTCACAGGTCGCAGCGCCACATGCTCTGTGCACCCACTGGGTTCCAGCAGCCTGACCCCCTGACCCACCCGGCCTGAGGAGTAACGCCCCCCCTGCCGCCAGCCCCAGGGGCTGCACCCTCCCTCTGGGCTCCTGGCCTGCATCCTCTGTCCTGTCCGCCTCTCGCTTTCCTGCAGTGTAATGCACAGGCCACACAGTCCTCCCTCCTAAACGTGTGCGTGCCAGTGGCTCTAGCACACGCAGACCGTGCAGCTGGCACTGCTAAGCACAGAGCACTCCATCACCCAAGAGAAGGCCCCAGCCGCGCCCCAGCAGCCACTCCAGTTTCTCCCTCCTCTCGGGCCCTGGCAAGTGCTCATCTGCTTTCTCTCTTTACAGATTTTGGTTGCCTGTCCCAGACGTTTCGTGTAAACAGGATCATACAGCGTGTGGCCTTGTGTGTCCAGTCCCCTGCGCCGAGCATAATGCTTTCAAAGTCCAGCCCGGGGCAGCAGCTGTCGGCACCCCACTCCTCTTCACGGCTGAGTAATATTCCCCTGTAGGGCCGTGCGGCACTCTGTCTGCCCAGTCACCGGCCGTTGGTCTGCAGGCTCTCTGGCTAACACTGTCCTGGATTTCCTAGCGGAAGCGTGTCAGCCGCCCGGCCCTGACCCGGTGCCACAGCCTGGTTCCTCGTGGCAGGCCTGGGCACAAGCCACCCCTCGACTCCCAGCCCGCGCACGCTCCCCTCCCTCCACCTCTGGGCCCTGCACCTGCCAGCCCTCATCTGAAAGGCCCATCTTTACTGCCTTTACGGAGGCTCAACCCAACGATTCCAGCGCAGAATATGTACCCTCCAGGGTAGGCGTATGCATGTGCAAAACGACAGCCTCGGACAGGCGTTATCTGCGATATCAAAAGGCGAAAGGTGCTGGGGATCCACCAGTGTGACCGGTTCTGTGAATCTCGGGGCACCGATAAACTGGAATGTCCTGAACTGCCAGAGGACGGGGCGACTCTGTGCTTCCCAGTGAGCTGCGCCGGTGGAGAGAGCAGGGGTGTGCGGAGCACGCGGAGCACGCGGAGCAGGCGCTATTTATGTGAGACAGACTCTGCGTGTGCCTGAGCGCACAGAGCGCGCGCCCCGAGCAGCAGGAGACGCTGGGAGGAGGAGCTGCCTCCAGAGAGGACACCTGGTACCCTCCTTGCCGAAGGATTGTTCTTGGTGCCAACTGAATATTCTACCAGGTCGGAAAAACATCACCTCCTCCACAGAGCCTTCCCTGATTGCCAGGGCAGTCACGGACTCCCCCATGGTTTCCATCCCTGTCCTGGGCTGGGTAATTTTCACTTTGTCCCTCTGGTGACTGTGTGCCAGTTATTAATAGCCTTTAGCGTCAGGCCAGCAGCTCCCTGCAGTGGACACGGAGCTGTGCCATCCAGACCCCCTGCCTGTAGCAGTGTACTGGTAAACTGGCTCCCAAGAGAAGAAAAGCCCAGTGTGGGATAAATGCTCCCACCACGGCCAATTCGAAGTTACCAGTGGTTTAGCAATCAGCTTGCACATCTCCAATATTTAATATGGGGTCTTATGAGTGCTAGGAGCCATCTCCAGCACACCGCGGGACTGGGCAGCCTCCAGCTGTGAGACCCTGCAGGGTCCGTCCCAGCCCCACATACCTGCCGCCTTCCTCTCAATTGGGGACAGAGAAAGGCGGGGGTGCCCAGTCCGGCCGCCCTGGAGGGCAGTACCCACTCTGGCGCTCCCATGGAGGGGCTACAGGCACACTCATGCCCACCCTGTTCCTCTCTGCCCCCCACTGTGTGCACACACTTACTTATGTCTGACTTTTCATGACCCCATGGACGGTAGCCTGCCAGGCGCCTCTGTCCATGGGATTCTCCAGGTAAGGATACTGGAGTGGGTTGCCATTTCCTCCTCCAGGGGATCTTCCTCACCCAGGGATTGAACCCATATCTCCTGCATTGGCAGGCAGATTCTTTACCACTGAGCCACCTGGGACCCCCCTTCACTGATTTCCTCATGAACAACCTTGACTGAACTCCATCTTAGCCTCTGCTCCTGGGGCTGCGAGAATGAGGAGACCCCTCCCCAACAAGCTGTGCCACTCCTGAAGGGACTGGGGCCAGGACACGCCCCTCCACCCCCAGCCTCGGGCGGAGAGCCTGGCGCGGCGTAGGTGTTGGGCAGCCGTGAGGGGAGAGGAGGACCCTCTCCTCAGGGGAGGGGCGGTCTGAGCGTGAGGGGAACGGAGCGCCTGCTCCCCCGTGGATTCCTCAGTCCTCACTCGTCGGGCACCAAGCACCTGCTCAGCTCTGCTGCGGAGGCCCCAGGGGTCCAGTGAGACAGTCACGGGCCGTCCTGCCTTCCCTGAGCCTGAGGACCCAGACGGAGCAGCCCTGGAACTAATACCGCCCCCAGATTGAAGTCAGAGAGTGCTGTGAGGAGGGAGACAGACCGCAAGCAAGACTCGACCCGGGAGGAGCTGCTCTATGTGCAGCAAGGACCAGAAACTAAGCAAGACGCACGAGAATCTGCCCAACTCAAGACGACACAGAGGAGGAGACACAGGCCCCCAGAGAGACTCCGGGAGCACCGCAACGTGGGACCAGTGAACAAGAGGAGGAGACACAGTCCCCCCTAGAGAGAGGCTCCAGGAGCACCGCAATGTGGGACAAGTAAACAAGAGAAGGAGACACAGGCCCCCAGAGAGAGGCTCCAGGAGCACTGCAATGTGGGACAAGTGAACAAGAGGAGGAGACACAGTTCCCCCTAGAGAGAGGCTCCAGGAGCACCGCAATGTGGGACCAGTGAACACAGAGGAAGAGACACAGTCCCCCCAGCGAGAGGCTCCGGGAGGACAGCAACATGGGACCAGTGAACACAGAGGAAGAGACACAGACCCCCCAGAAAGAGGCTCCGGGAGCACCGCAATGTGGGAAAAGTGAACAAGAGGAGGAAACACAGTCCCCCAGCGAGTGGCTCCGGGAGGACAGCAACGTGGGACCAGTGAACACAGAACACTCTCTAGCACCATGCCCAAAAGCAAACCCAAAATAGATTAAAGATCTAAATGACAGACTGGATACTATGAGAGCCTTAGAGGAGAACATACGGAGAACACTCCTGGACATAAATTGCAGCCATCTCTGGATCCATCTCCTAGAGTAACAGAAATAAGACAAATGAGACCCAGTTAAACTCAGGAGCTCTCGCACAGCAAAGCAAATCATGAACAAAATGAGAAGACACAGGGAAAAGCCAGTTAAAACTACGAGGAGGTATTACCTCACATGGGTCAGAATGGCCATCATCCAAAAAATCTACAGGAATTCCTGGGGAGGGTGTGGAGAACAGAGCACCCTCCGCACTGCTGGTAGGAATGTAAATGAGTCCGTCCACTGTGGAGAACAGTACGGAGGTTCCTCGACAAACTAGAAAGAGAACTTGCCCTATGACCCAGCAGGCCCATTGCTGGGCAAATGGCCAGAGAAAACCATAAATCCAAGAGACACACGCCCCCCGATCTTCACTGCAGCCCTGCTTAGCACAGGCAGGACACGGAAGCAACCTAGACGCCCATCGACAAAGGGATGGATGAAGAAGGTGCGCATGTATATACAATGGAATGTTACTCAGCCATAAAAAGGAACACAGTTGTGCTGTTTGCAAAGACAGGGATGGACCTAGGGACTGTCATGCAGAGTGAAGAAACACATCGCATAGTGTCATCTATAGGTGGACAGGGAGGCCCGGCGTGCTGCAATCCATGGGGTTGCAAAGAGTCGGGCACGACTGAGCGACTGGACTGAACTGAACTGATAGGTGGAATGTAGGAAAATGGTTCGCGTGAACCTGTTCACAAAGCGGAGATAAAGACATGGATGCAGAACAAATGAATGAATGTTACTCGGCCGTAAAAAGGAACACAGTTGTGCTGTTTGCAAAGACAGGGATGGACCTAGGGACTGTCATGCAGAGTGAAGAAACACATCGCATAGTGTCATCTATAGGTGGACAGGGAGGCCCGGCGTGCTGCAATCCATGGGGTTGCAAAGAGTCGGGCACGACTGAGCGACTGGACTGAACTGAACTGATAGGTGGAATGTAGGAAAATGGTTCGCGTGAACCTGTTCACAAAGCGGAGATAAAGACATGGATGCAGAACAAATGAATGGATGCCAAGCGGGTAAGACGGGAGGGATGGACTGGGAGACTGGAACTGACGGGTACACACCGCTGTGTCAGCGGGGATGACATGCAAGCCTGCTGCGCGGCACAGGGAACTCCACTCCGCGCCCTGCGGCGACCTAAACGGGAAGGAGGCCCAGAGCAGGAGGGACACGTGTGAGCGTGGAACTGATTCACCTTGGGGAGTGCGGTAGAAATTAACACAACACTGGAAAGCAACTGTACTCCAAAGAAATTCTTTTAAAAAACCAAAGGACAACCCACAGAATGGGAGAAAGTACTTGCAAACAATGTAACTGACAAGGGATCCTTTTCCAGAATTTACAAACAGCTCGGGGGCTTCAATATTAAATAAAACAACCAACGATCCCATCCAAAACTGGGCAGAGAAACCTAAATAGACCCTTCTCCAAGGAAAACACACAGATGGCCAAGAGGCGCTTGGAAAGATGCTCAACAAGGATGATTATTAAGAGAAATGCCAATCAAAACTACCCTGTGATACCACCTCACGCCAGTCAGAATGACCATCATCAGAAAGTCTACAGACAATGAATGCAGAGAGGGTGTGGAGAGAAGGGGCCCTCCCACACGCTGGGGGAATGCACATCGGTCCATCCACTATGGAAAAAAATACGGGGGTTCCTTGAGCAACTAAAATCAGAACTGCCCTTGACGCAGCGCCCACTACTGGGAGTGTATCTGGAGAAAACCGCAATTCCAGAAGACACACGCAGCCCAGCGTCCACCGCAGCAGTGTCTACAGGACATGGGAGTGGCCCAGACGGCCGCCAGAAGATGAATGGATAAAACAGATGGGCACATGCACACAGCGGAATACTTCAGTCGCTCAGTCGTGTCCGACTCTGCAACCCCATGAATCGCAGCACACCAGGCCTCCCTGTCCATCACCCACTCCCGGAGTTCACCCAAACTCACGTCCATCAAGTTGGTGATGCCATCCAGCCACCTCATCCTCTGTCATCCCCTTCTCCTCCTGCCCTCAATCTTTCCTAGTATCAAAGTCCTTTCAAATGAGTCAGCTTTTCACATCAGGTGGCCAAAGTATTGGAGTTTCACCTTCAACATCAGTCCTTCTAGTGAATATTCAGGGCTGATTTCCTTTAGGAATACTTCTCGGCCATAAAAAAAGAAATCATACTATTTTCAGCAACATGGATGGACCTGGAGATTATCGTACTGAGTGAAGACCCACAGAGAGAGACACATGATACTGCTTATATATGGAGTCTCCAATATGCCACAAATGAGCTTATTTACAAAACAGAGGCAGAGTGGACTGAGGGACACCGAAGAGGGAGGTGCGGGCGGGGCAGCCTGGGAGTCCGGGCTGGACAGGGACACCCTGCTGTATTAAAATAGATAACCAGCCAAGACCTGCTATACAGCACAGGGAACTCTGCTCAGTATTCTGTAAGAACCCAAACAGGGAAAGAATCTGAAAAAAGAGTGAACGTATATATAACTGATCACTCTGCTGTACACCGGAGGCTACAACAGCATCATTAATCAGCTGTACTCCAACATAGAATGAAAAAGTTTTAAAGAAAATTCAAGCTTGGAATAATGTTAGAAAGTTTCTGTGGCACCTGAGAGAATGTAAAAATGTAAAGGAAAAGAGACTAAAATCTTCTCTAAATAAGCGTATTAGTCGCTCAGACACACCGGCTCTCTGCGACCCCATGGACTAGCCCACCAGGCTCCTCTGTCCATGGCCTTCTCCAGGCAGGAATACTGGAGCGGGTTGCCATGCCCTCCTCCAGAGGATCTTCCCGACCCGGGGACGAGCCCAGGACGCCCCCACTGCAGGTGGGTTCTTTCTTCACCATCCGAGCCCCAAGAGAAGCCTGACTTAAAAAAAAAATGAAACTATGAAGCCCCGCCCTACAGAGCAGGGACGCCACCCACTATTCCGGAATAACTCAAACGGGAGAAGAGTTCGAAACATAGAAACATGGGTCATTCTGCTATAGGCCTGAAACTAACCCAACACTGTGAAGCAATGCCAATAAAAAGTTTTAAAACTTGAACTCAGGGGGGATGGAGGAACGGCAGTTAAAGCCAGGGGACAGCCCCCCAGGAGGAGCGGGAGGAAACCGGGCTGGACGGCCATGGCAGGGCGCTCCCGATGGCCTGCGGGCCCGGGGTTCCCGGGAAGGGGCTTTCCTGCAGGGAGGGATGAGGTCTGGCTGACCCCCTGAGAGACGACTCCAGAGAGGGTGGAAATGAGGTCAGAGAGGCAGAGTGGAGGGCAGGGAGGCCGTCCCCGTCACCCAGGCCAGACACTGGAGGCCCCGATGGAGGCGGCGGCAGTGGGGAGGAGGGGAGGTGACACCCCGTGGGGAGGGGCGCGGGGCCCCGGGGTGAGCTTGGGCCCCCGATGGACACGGAGGCCGTGCTCGGAAACCAGGGCCAGGCTAGGAGCCAGGCTCGGGGGAGGGCACGTGTCGAGGGCGTGATGGGGACGTTTCAGGCTCAGTGAGGGGTCAGGAGAGGGGCCTCTCCAGGAGCAGAAATCTGGCCCCGGTCAGCTTGAGCGACCACAGCAGCGATCCTGGTCAGGAGCCAGTCACTTCCAAAGACTCGGTAAAACGTCGATGAAAACAGCCAGAAGCAGGACACCCACCTCCATCCCTTTGAGCATTTAAAAAAGATGACAGAAGCACAGGAAACGAGAGGCTGGGAAAGATGACCGCCAGCTAACCGCGAGCTGAGAGGCCGCTGAGAAGGCCGCCATCCGAAGCCATGTTAACAGAGGTCTGACGCTCATAACAGGAGGAGACAGTCTGGCCGTGTGACTGTCAGAACTGGGCTACGCCCCCACCGATGGACAGATCCCGAGAGCATGCCTACACGAGGGGGCTGGAGAGCCGGGGCGGACAGAGCTGGGACCGCCCCCCCACCCCGAGAAGGCAGATTCTGGGGTCCTGGGCACTGCCCCCTACACTCTGCGGGCCTGTCCTGGGGTGAGGTGAATGGGAGGAGCTGTGTGTCCAGGGGTCAGAACCGGGACCCCAGCTGCAAGGGAGTCACAGGCAACAGATCCTAGCCCCGTGCGAAGCCAGGCGACCCCACCACACTGGCCAGCAACGGAGGGGCCACAAGAGGTGGGGACCTCTTGCCCTAGGAGGTATGGGGGGCAGTAGCTGGGGTCTGCAGGGGGCATTCCTGAACCAGGTGGGCAGGGCCGCTTTTAACCTGCTCCTCTGTCCCCCAGCCCAGCAACCAAACCTGTCTGGAGTAGTAGGAAGGATTTTCTGCACCGCTGGAGGGAGAAAAATCAATCTCTCCCTGACAGGTCCCCTGGGAAGTGCCAACAATGTACCAGGTGCTGCCCAGAGCCCAGAATTACCAGGGCAGGGCTGGGAGGGGCCTCGGGAAAAACTCGCTCCAGAAAAAATTCCTGATTCATGACACCCAACAGATACTATCGAGGCTGGCCTCCTGGGCCGCCCCAGACTTTGGGGCTGCCTGGATGATCTGGGGGTGGACTTCCTGGAGGAGGAAGGGGTCTCCGGGGAGGGAGGGCAGGCAGTGACTGAGGGCCTCTGTCACCCTCCACAGCATTGAGAGAGGCCGCTGAGTGCTGAAGCCAAAAGCTCTTGGCCAGGGTTGAGCGCCGCTGCCCCCTCTGCACTGTGGCCCTCGCTCAGGGAAATTCGGGGCCCAGGACGATTTCCCCACCTCGTGGTGTCCGGCCCTCCTCTAGGAATGCACCTCCATTCATCCCTCCATGGCCCTGCCCAGCCCAGCCCTCCTGGGGCCTCTGCAAATGCCACCTCCTCCTCCTCCTCGGAGCGCCCTGCCCCCGCCCCACCCAGCCCGGGAGGACTCCTCCAGCACAGACCTCTCCCACGCCTGACACCCTTCTCTTTGTGCCCTAGTTTACCGCCGACCTGCGTGGCCTCCAAGCTCTGCAAACATGGATTCCGCTGTGAGGCTTTCTCCAGCCACGGAAACTAAAGGGGCCCCAGCCCGTCCTCACTGCCACTTGCCACCAGTCATCTCTCCAGTTCCCACTGGTCCCCACTAAGTGTGGGCTTGTGACTCAGGCAGGTCGGGACCAATCAGAGGGAGTCCCCAGGGTTTAGCGAGACACTGAAAAAGATCGACCGCTTTAGACGACCCCCAGCTCACTGTGAACTAACAGGCTGCTGAAAGGCAACCATCTGAAGCCATGTTAACAGTGGTCTAACCGTCATAATGCGGGAGGAGATGGCCTGGCCGTGTGACTTTCAGAACAAGAATTGTAATTTCCCACCAGAGGAGCAGGGCAGAGCCGCGGACTGGCATCTTGCAGCCACGTGGTCTAACCAGGAAGGCAGAGCTGAGAAACAGAGAGAGGAGGCAGGGCGTGTGGACGTGGTTCCTGGGAGTACCATTTGTGCCCTGGATCAAGCTGGCCCTGAATCCACTACCCCGGGACCAGGTGCTTCCGTGAACTAATGAACTCCCTTTTTGTTTTTAAGCTGGCTCGAGCTGGGTTTCTGTCCTTGTGGATTAAAATGTCGTACCTGGCCGAGAGGTCCTTCTGCCTGTGGGGTGCGATGCTTCACGTAAACCCCCAAGCCAGTCCCTAGTTGGCTGAAGTCACAGCAGGAAGCAGAGCTGAGAGGCTGGAACATCTCCAGCTTCGGTCCGTCCCCGCCTTGCCTGTTGGCCCACCTGGCGGCTCTGCAGGGAGAGCTCGGTGCTGGACTGTCTGTCTGTGCCCCAGCGGGCGAGCAGTGACCCAGGCAATCAGACTCAGTCTCAGCACAGCAGTACGGTGCGACGAGAGCAGCCTGAAGCAGGGAAGCGGGCGCCAGAGCGAGGCAGCCCAAGAAGCCGCTGCAGGTCCCGCCTCCGGCCCCCGCACGCTGCTGGTGGCAGAGATGGCCAGACGCAGGGCATGCTGCCTGCCTGTCCAGCCCCCTGACCGCAGCGGGGAGAACACTGACCCCACCCGAGAGACAGAGACCTGAGAACGCAACTTCCGTGTTCTCTCTTTGGATGCTGTGGTGTGAAAGCGTGATTGCGGGAGCTTAGGCAGCCACCTTGTGACCCAAAGGCGAGAGAACCAGAGGCCAACAAGGTAACAAGGGCAGAGGGAAGGATGCAAACAGCGTGGGCCTCGCAGAGCCTCTGAGAGGAACTCTCCAGACTTGCCTTTTGCAGGAAAAAGCCAACTCCTGTCATTGAAGCCACACCTGATACGGTGTTCTGGTACCTGGCACCTTGCACCTTCAGAGATTTGCTCCTTGATGTCAAGCAGGAGCAGGTCTTTCCTCAGAGGAGAAGGTGGAGATTAAGGAGAGAAGGGCGAGGCTTCCCCAGTGGCCTGTTGGCTGAGACACTGAGCTCCCAAGGCAGGGGGCCCCAGGTTCCATCCAGCTCCCAATCAGGGGGCCCTGGGTTCAATCCCTTGTGGGGGAAGTAGATCCCACAGGTGGCAACCAAGAGCTCACACGCCTCAGCTAAAGATCCCGCACGCCATAGGGAAGATCAGAGATCCCGAGGCAGCCAAATAA
>SJYC01021447.1:0-113910 GCA_006408675.1 Madoqua kirkii | reverse complement strand
AAGAGTTGACTCACTGGAAAAGACTCTGATGCTGGGAGGGATTGGGGACAGGAGGAGAAGGGGACGACCGAGGATGAGATGGCTGGATGGCATCACTGACTCGATGGACATGAGTCTGAGTGAACTCCAGGAGATGGTGATGGACAGGGAGGCCTAGCATGCTGTGATTCATGGGGTTGCGAAGAGTCGGATACGACTGAGCGACTGAACTGAACTGAAGAACCTTGGCAGAGCACAGACAATTCTGGCTACTGATTCACCTTACATATCTTTCTTCATCTGAAAAAATCCTTATTCATTTATCCATTAAAGTTCGACTCCAATTCACCTGCTTTGGGAACCCTGTCCCAGTTTCTCTAATCAGAAGAATTATTCCTTCCCTTAATATCTCACAGTACTTGTATATCTTTATTTTGCTTTGTTTTAAATTATTTTACCTATGTAAGATAGCTACTTATGAGTGTCTCCCCAGTTAGTAAGCGCCTTCAGAGTACAGACTGCATTTAACTTGTAACTGTCTCCCCAGTGTTTAGGATAGTTTAACATATACATTAGGCAATTAGTATACAAAATGGATGAATGCTTGTCAAATAATTTTTTTGGTAATTTCCTAGCTACACTGAGTTTCATATTATTTGACTAGTGATACACAGGCCCTAAGCTGCTGGTCCTATGTTTGCTCTACAATCATAACGCTGTATCATGGACACCTTCTTCAAGATTTCCATTTCTATGGAAAATGAAAGAAATATACTTAGGAAAACCCATCTCAGGATAGATCCAAGGACTGCTGTACAAATATAAACTGGCCATGTGAATTGTTGTTGAGTCGCTAAGTTGTGTCTGACTCTTTTATGATTCCATGGATAGTAGTCCGCCAGGCTCCTCTGTTTCACGGGATTTTCCAGGCAAGAATACTGGAGTGGGTTGCCATTTTCTTCTCCAGGGGATCTTCCTGACCCAAGGATTGAACCCACGTCTCCTGCATTGGCAGCCAGATTCTTTACCAGTGAGCTACCTAGGAAGCAGGGTCCAAAATAAGAATTGTGTCTTGAACAATTTATCTGCAACTAACAGAATGATTTAAAATACACAAGTATTTTTACTTATTTATCTTTTTTTTTTAAGAAAAATCTTTTGGTGCCATGACAAGCTTGTCACTGCCTCCTTTCTATAGCCACATGCAATTCAGGAGCAGAAAAAAGAACTATGAAGAGCCCTGGGAACGGATCCCAATATATGGCAGCGAGAGTAATACCATTATTCACTTTGAACTACTGGTCAAAAAATGATGTTGGAGATGGAAGAAAATGGGAGGAAAGCCAACAGCCAGAAAACATGACAAAGAAAGAGAAGTTTAGTTTAAAGCAAAAAGGAAGATGACAGTTCCATAAACCAATGAAACAGTCCTTAAAGATTTTCATTTACGTAAGGTGTCCTTCATAATTATGTCAATACAAGCATCTCTTATGTCATAAATGCTTTCCTGAAAAAAGAAAAAACCATAAACCTCTCACAATCCTGCAAAATATATAAAAATAAGAAAAGCTTAAGCAACAAAAAGGATTAGGGGACAGACCACTCAAAACCTATGGAACCAACAGGAAAGAAATTCAAAAAAGAGGATTTATGTATACATATAGCTGATCAGTTGTACAAGGACAGGACTTAGCAACTGAACAGAAACGAACACAGCACTGTAAAACAACTATACTCCCAATAAAACTGTTTAAAAACGTATGAACTTTATAACCAGGGCAAAATACAAACAGTATCAACCCTAAAAAAAAAAATACTCGCGGTGACAGCTCTTCTGGCATTTGCACCTAGCAACACAGTCGCTCAAACTTCAGTACGCTTGAATCCTATGGTTTGTAGTTTTTCTCAAATATGTAGTCTTGCAAAGTAATGAGTCTCGTAATTTTATTCTATGTGGTTTAATAAAAATTAAAAATTAAATCCATGGTATATCCTTCATTAATTTACTGTTTGAACCGGAGAAAAGTCTTTGCAACTATATCTGCATTCACAGGTTTATCACATAACTTGTTTCAGGAGCTTCCACTGTACTCCTAATATTACTAAGCGGCACTTAGTGTCTAAAGAGGCACTAAAATAATTTTTTTGTAATAATGAAAATATCTGCGTCTATTTTACCACTTGTATCTCGGTACCGAACAGCGTTTTGCGTACAATAAACAACAGAAGGAATAAAGAGGGCAGACTAGGGCACATCCTCCCGGGATCCGACCTCCACAAAGCAGAAATGAAAACTTCCTCCGAGGCAAAACACTAAGGCATTTCGGCGTCTTCGCTCCCCAAGCAAAGTTGGCCTCCACCAGACGCGGAGCAAAGATGCCTCAGCTCCGCCCGCCGCTACTGCCCCTCGAGCCAGTACAACTGGACAACGTAACCTCTGCTTCATCCTTCCTTCACAAGAGAATGAGGCAGCTATGGAGTCCTAATGGGCGCCCGCCCCCACATACCTTGGACACCGAAGAGGTAGCCATGGCTCCAGCAACCCGTGGAACTCCAGACGCACTCGGGATTTCCCGCGCTCCTTCGCGGCAGCGGGGCAGAGGTTAGTAGCAGCACACGCTGCTGTTTGATTGGCTGGCAGCACCCTTCGGGGCGGGCTTCCGGCGCGCGTAGGCGGGGCGTGCAGAGAAGGGAGGAGCAAAGTTCTGGACCTTCCAGCTAGAATCCGCTTCGTGGAGTCAGACATGGCG
This sequence comes from Madoqua kirkii, assembly GCA_006408675.1. Taxonomy (NCBI): domain Eukaryota; kingdom Metazoa; phylum Chordata; class Mammalia; order Artiodactyla; family Bovidae; genus Madoqua; species Madoqua kirkii. The sequence goes on along the minus strand of SJYC01021447.1, from coordinate 111,181 downwards.
TGTGGATTCCGCAGGTCCATCGCCAGTCAGGTATGGGCACGGGAACTGGCATATGGTAGACCCCTGAGCCACGAAGCCCCTTTCACCTCTGCGAGCCAGCCCCAGTCACTGGGAGGCTGCGGGGGTTCTGCTGATACTCTGTTTTTCCCGCCTGCTTTCGGCTTTCAGGAGGTGCTGGAGCGGCCGAGGCAAACCCGGTCGAGGGTTAAGCCTGCGGCCCAGATCAATTTTCAGGGTGAAAAGTAAACCTTGAAAGGCGCTCATTGCTTTGCTCACTGCTTACCGCCCCGCAGCTCAGTGAGCGTTAGCTGGATAGAAAGTCAGTGGGCCATGCCTAGACCCTCTAGAAGTTAGTGTTCCGTTCTCTTAAGTGTAGTTGATGATGGATCTGAATTTCCATTTGAAAAGAGTTAACTTCAAAACTAGTCATTTCTCTTGCAGTCATTTTGGCTGCCCGTCCTAGCGTTATTTTTCGTGACTCCAAATGTAACATGAGGCCCTATTTTTCTTGATTCTGAGGCATATTGTTCCTGGAAAAGTTTGCCTCTTGAGGGCTGTAGGGGCAGAAGACGCAGCCAAACCAAAGATGAGAAGGAACGATTTATTACTTGCCTCAAGTACGGAGAAGTGGGGGTTGCCAAGGGTTACCTTTCCAGAGCAGTGTCTTCTCAGGTGGCAAAATCGGGGAGGTTTTAAGCTAAAGGTATTGTGAAGGTGCTTGAGCAGGTGAATTCTGTATCAGATTAAGTCAGTGGTTGAGAGTATAAGGTTTAGTTGAAATCACCAGGGTCAGAAAGGATCAACATCTTCATTCCTTAAATTCTGAACAGTTTGAGTTCTTAGCTAGCAGGTAGTTACCCTCCTTAACCTGGGTGGACACCTAGTTCCAATAGAGGAATTCAAAGTAGATTGTTTTGTGTATCCCCTGAGGGGTAATTAGGATTCTGCCTTCTCCCTGCCTGATTGTTTGACTGCTTTTCCTTTTTTTTCTGTATTCCCTCACTTTCCGGATTTATAACTTTTTGAACTGCCTATTTGGAACTCAAGGAAGAGTTAGAGGGCTGAAGGGAACTAGAAAGTTTTTTTATACCCATGAGGGACCCACAAGGTCCTGGTTGGTTTCAGTCCCTTTTCTTTGATGCTCCTCCTCAGTCTTGAGGGATCAGGTGTTAGACAAGAAAGAGAATAATATTGTGGATTGAGAGGTTAATAGTGAACTTGGCAGAGGAACTCGATTTTAGGGAGTATAAGTTTCAATATTTAAACAACTCTGTAGTAAGGATGGGTATGAAACACTGGAACGTTAGAGTTCATCAAAAATGGTTTTTTTTCCACTGTTCCAAAAAGGGAAAATCATGCTATTGAAAGCAAAGAAATAATAAAATCATGTTAACATGAATAATAAAAACATGTTAATCTCGTAAACTATGTCTAGGATAGGTAGCTTTGGACCTCAGTGTCCAAGCTTTTGTGTGTATGTAAGTTGGTTTTCATTCAAAGCCCTGAGGTCAAGATAGTGCCATTACCAGAAACATTTTGTGTTTAGTTTTGCAAAGGCTGTATCCTTCCTTATAGAGAAACCAAGCTGGGGAAACAGGAATAAATATGTATTGAGTGTATTTGTGCTAATTACTTCACATTTAAACCTTGGGACACCCCTACAATAGAGAAGTATTAACCTTGTGATACAGTTGAGCAAACTGGAATTCAGAGAGATTAAATAACCTACCGAAGAGTTGGTTCATGAACAGAGATCTAACTTTGAAATCATCTCCTTCCTACACACTGTGCTGTTTAGTTTGTGAAGCTGAGGAGCACAATCTGATCATTAAATAGAATGTAACAGAGTTATGTGACAACATAAACTAAGACTAAGCAAATATATATTTCCCCAAACAAGATAATTGAGAGATGATCTGAGACAAGGATAAAAATAATATGTGCAATACATACCTTTATGAATGGGGTTCCTTACCTTATTTTGGAGTGAAGGAATGTGTTACATGAAAGAGCACATTAATTCAGCAAATTTTGATTAATGAGTCTAGTTTTTTTCTTTAATCACCCTTACCTATTGATATTTTTCTTCAGCACCTCCCCACTGACAACCAGTTGATTGTTCTCTATAACTCTTTCTGTTTGCTTATGTTTGATCATTTGTTTTGCATTTTAGATTCCACAAAAAGTGAAACCATACAATATTTGCCTTTCTCTGTGTGACATATCACATAGTGTAATATCCGCTAGATCCATCCTTGTCAGCAAATGGCAAGACTTCTTTTTTTAATTTTAATGGCTGGATAATAGTCCATGATATACATATACCACATGCTCTTTATCCATACATTTATTGATGGGCACTTACATTATTTCCATGTCTTGGCTTTAGTAAATAATGCTGTAATGAACATAAGAGTGTATATATCTTTTTGAATTAGGGTTTTTATTTTCTTTGAATATATACCTAGAAGTGAAATTCATAGGTTATATGGCAGTTCTCAGAGAAGGCAATGGCAACCCACTCCAGTACTCTTGCCTGGAAAATCCCATGGGTGGAGGAGCCTGGTGGGCTGCAGTCCATAGGGTCACTAAGAGTCAGACACAACTGAGCGACTTCACTTTCGCTTTTCACTTTCATGCATTGGAGAAGGAAATGGCAACCCACTCCAGTGTTCTTGCCTGGAGGATCCCAGAGATGGGGGAGCCTGGTAGGCTGCAGTCTGTGGGGTCGCACAGAGTCGAACACGACTGAAGCGACTTAGCAGCAGCAGCAGCGTGGCAGTTCTAGTTTCAATTTTTTGAGAAATCTCCATACTGTTTTCCATAGTGGCTTCACCAATTTACATTCCCAACATCAGTGCACAAGGGTTCCCTTTCTCCATATCCTCACTAACACTTGTTATTTATTTGTTGTCTTTTGATAATAGCCATTCTGCCAGATGTGAATTGACATCCCATTGATGTTTTGATCTGCATGTGCCTGATGATTAGTTTGCTGAGCATCTTTTCATATGCCTATTGGCTCTCTGTATATCTTGGGAAAATGTCCGTTAGAGTCCTCTGCCCATTTGTTTTGTTTTTGAGTTATATGAATTCTTTATATATTTCGGATGCTAATCCCTTCTGGAGAAGGCAGTGGCACCCTACTCCAGTACTCTTGCCTGGAGAATCCCAGGGATGGCAGAGCCTGGTGGGCTGCTGTCTATGGGGTCGCACAGAGTCGGACACGACTGAAGCGACTTTGCAACAGCAGCAACCCCTTGTCTGGTGTATCGTTTGCAATTATCTTCTTCCATTCTGTAGGTGACCTTTTTTGTTTTGTGGTGCAAAAGTTATTTAGTTTGGTGCAGGCTCACTCACTTATTTTTTGCTCCTTTTGAAGTACTGCTTCTGCCATAGGTCTCAGCGTGTGTGAGATTTTGTGTGCACCTGTTAAGAGTGGAGTCTGTTTCCTGCAAACCTCTGGCTCTCCCGAAAGTTAACCACTCCACCGTTCAAAGCCACATGTTCTGAGAACTTGTTTTTCTGGTGCAAGACCTCCAGGCTGGGGAGCCTGATGTGGGGCTCCTTTGGAAGAACCTCTGGTCTTGTAATTTTCCTCCCATTTGTTGTCCATTTGGGAGTATGGGTCTTGATTATACTATTCTCCACCTTTCCTACCCATTGTAGTTGTGGTTCCTTCTTTATATCGTTAATTGTAAGAAGACATTTTCTGCTAGTCTTCAGATCTTTCTCTTCAATAGTTGATCTGTAAATAGTTGTAATTTTGCTATACCCACGAGAGGAGGTGAGTTCAGGGTCTTCTTACCTGGTCATCTTGGACACTCCTACTAACTGGTTCATGGTCTCATCTTTCATCTTCAACACTAGCGACCCAGCTGAGATCTTTTTATGTTGCCATTTCTCTAGTTCTCGGAGTCTAAAGTTTTCTAAGCACCTAAAGTTTTTAAGCACCTCAGACCCAAAGCTGAAAGTAAGTGGAATATGGGTTCTTTCCTGGCATGGCTCCAGAGTAACTTGAGAAACAGTCATATAAACAGGTTGCAGCGCAGTCTGTAACCACTGTATTAAAACCATGTGTGAAATGCTGAGGGAATATGGAGAAGACAGGCTGTTAGTGCAGAGAAGGCTTTATAGAAAAGGTGCTATTGAGAGGTTGAGTAGCAGTATGCTAAGTGATAAGAGTGAGAGCTTGGTGGGGATAGGATTATCCATAGACACATAAGAGAGCATGGCATGCTCATGGAACCACAGTACTTGGGTATGACTGATTCTTTAGAGTACACCTCTGATGCTAGCTTCAAGTTCTTTTGATTCTGTTTTCAAAATAATATCTTGAATTCATCCACTCAATTCCCGTTGCTGCTATTCCTTCTTTCCTCCACCCCAAGCCAAACTACCATTGTCACCTGCATCAGCTACTTACAGCAGCATTCTGATGGGTCTTTCTGTCTCCATTCTTGCCCTTTCTCCAATGCATTCTTTTTATAGCAACAAAAGTGACTTCTAGAGCATAAATCAAATCACTTATCTATTTAAAACTACACAAACTCACTGTCAGAACCTTAACAGTAATTCGTGCCACTGTAGCCCTTCTTTCTGTAGGACTGTAACCACACTGTAATTTTCTTGTTTTCCAACCTAGTAAGTTCTTACCATTGCCATCACATTCGGATTGCATAGATGATTCCCTGTGCCTTGAAGGAATGCACTTTGTACTATGACTTCCAATACCTGATGGAAGTTGCATGGAAAAATAGTTTGTAATCTGTGTGCATTCTTTTCTATTCTGTACTGCTTCATTTTTCTTCAGAAATGCTGTTTGTAACTCACTGAATGTATTCCCAACTGACAACCTATAGTTTGATAAATACGTCCTCCAGTTATTCTCTATCTCAGTCCCTTGTCTGCTTCTGTCATAACACTTTTGTGTTAATTATTTTGTCATGTTTTACTTGTTTTGGTGTATGTTATAAGCGTCATGAAGACAGAGAGCATGTTTTCTTCACTTTTCTTTCCTCAGATCAGCAAAGTGTCTGAGTAATACCTGTTGGGATGTAATAAACTTTTCAGCTTCTCCAAATAAGTTCATAATTTTAAAACTGTGAGATGACATGGTAAAAGTGCAAAGAGTTCAAACTCAGTCCTTTCATTAACGTAACAGATTTACTCTTGGCAGCTTTTAATTAATCTGTCAGCTATCAGATGATGGTATTGATTGCTAATTTATAGCAAAGATTAATGATGATGATGATATGGAATATCTTACTTGTACCACGCAGCATTTTGCTGAACTTTACAGGGCTATTGATAAGCCTTAATAATGTAATATTAACACAGATGGCTTAGTGTTGAAAACTGTGAAGAGTTTGTGATTTTATCCTACAAGTTAGTCAGCCACAGTTCATAGGCAGTGGCAGAAAATATTATAAGAGCCCTGGGAGAGAGGATTATATTATTTCATTATTCCCAGCAAAAGTAGTAGCCAGAGTATCAACATTTTCTTGTGTGGATTTCCCAAGCTCCAATTCTTCCCAGAGGGCCTTGTGCAGAGGGTCAGATGATGTGTATTGTATAGGAGAGGACCCTGGGACTTTTGTAATGACAACAGGCATTTTCCTCTTTATTCTAATGTGCAACACTGTTTTTGTCTCACAAAGCTATTTGTAATACATCCTTGAAAAGATAGTCCAGGACAAAGAGCAGTTGGGTTTTGCATAAGACTTGCAGAAACTTAAGAGTCCCATAGAGATTTGTCTCCCAACCCTCAGCACAGTGGTGTTCAGATGAGGTGTTCAATACTTGATATTAGCATCTCATTTAATCATCTCACTCATCTTGTGCTCTTGGCAGCATCATCTCCACTTCATAGAGGAGAACACTTAGACTCAAGAAGATGGAGAGAATAAAGTCACAGAGCTACAAAACGGTGGAGTTCAGTGACTAACCAACCCAACTGACTCAAAACACAAATTGTTTGGATTCTGTAGAATTACCTTGGTAAAATGTTCAGCACTTTCTGGCTCAGAAACATAATGACATGGTATAGATTTGTTTCCCTTTCTCACTTGCTTTTCTTTAGGTTTTGATGTTGAGGATAAATTAAGCTAGTTCATTTTAATTCCTTTTAATTTTGAAGCAATTTCAAACTTATGGAAAAGTTGAAGAGTAGTAGAGAGAACTCCATACACCCTTTTTCCAGATTCACCAATAAATGTGTTACACATTTGCTTCATCATTATCTGTATATTTGTGTGATCTGTTTTGCTGTATCATTTGAAAGTAGGTTTCATAAGTTATACTCCTGGACCTCCTAATACACAATTGTTTACTTCTAAGAACAAGGCTTAACTTAGATAACCACAGTTCAGTTACTAGATTCATATCACACTGATAGACTTTTTCTAAAATTTAATTTACAATCCATTCCAGTTTTGCTGATGTTTTTCAACAGCCTTTTTTTCCAGTATAGGCTCACTGCATTTCATTGTTATGTGACTGTTACATTTTAAAGACCTTAAGCTCCCTTCCTCATTAATTTATTATCTATTGAATATATAAATTGATAGAGGAGATGCACTGATAACAGTGAATAGCAGACACTTTTCCCTGACTACAGAGTTGTGTTGTCAAATGTCATGACCTCAAGGAGCCTTTAAACCAATGCAGTTGTTGTCATCTAGTCCTAAGCTGGAATATCTCCCCAACATAAATTTTGCAGCCTAGGCCTGGTAATTTGGGAAGATACTCTCACACATTCGGGTGAACCACAGCAACGACTGTATTATCTAAATGTGTACTTTGCTTCCAGCCTATTCTCACAGGCTCACCCACATTCAGTTCAGCTTCAAACCACAAGTTCTGTAAGAGCCACGCTAAATTTGTGTCATTATAAATAACTGCCGGCAACTTACTTTTCAAATCATTTGGGAAGTTCTTTTTTGATTTAGGTTATTCCTTTGACTGTGCCAAAGCCTTTGACTGTGTGGGTCAGAACAAACTGGAAAATTCCTCAAGAAATGAGAATACCAGGCCACCTGACCTGCCTCCCGAGAAATCTGTTTGCAGATCAGGAAGCAACAGTTAGAACTGGACACAGAACAATGGACTGGTTCTAAATCGGGAAGGGAGTACGTCAAGGCTGTATATTGTCACCCTGCTTCTTTAACTTATATGCAGAGTACATCATGAGAAATGCTGGGCTGGACGAAGCACAAACTGGAATCCAGATTGCTGGGAGAAGATATCAGCAACTTCAGATATGCAGATGACACCATCCTTATGGCAGAAAGCGAAGAATGAAAGAGCCTCTTGGTGAAACTGAAAGAGGAGAGTGAAAAAGTTGGTTTAAAACTCAACATTCAGAAAACTACGATCATTGCATCTGGTCCCATCACTTCATGGCAAATAGATGGGGAAGCAATGGAAACAGTAACACACTTTATTTTGGGAGGCTCCAAAATCACTGCAGACGGTGACTGTAGCCATGAAATTAAAAGATGCTTGCTCCTTGAAAGAAAAGTTATGACTAACCTAGATAGCATATTAAAAAGCAGAGACATTATTTTGCCAACAAAGGTCCATCTAGTCAAGGCTATGGTTTTTCCAGTGGTCATATATGGATGTGAGAGTTGGACTATAAAGAAAGCTGAGTGCCAAAGAACTAATGCTTTTGAACTGTGATGCTAGAGAAGACTCTTGAGAGTCCCTTGGACAGCAAGCCGATCCAACCAGTTCATCCTAAAGGAAATCAGTCCTGAATATTCATTGGAAGGACTGATGCTGAAGCTGAAACTCTAATACTTTGGTCACCTGATGTGAAAAGCTGATTCATTTGTAAAGACCCTGATGCTAGGAAGGATTGAAGGCACGAGGAGGAGGAGGGGATACAGAGGATGAAATGGTTGGGTGGCATCACTGACTCAGTGGACATGAGTTTGAGTAAACTCCACGGGTTGTTGATAGACAGGGAGTCCTGGTGTGCTACAGTCCATGGGGTCGCGAAGACTTGGACACGACTGAGTGATTAAACTGAACTGAAGTTTCAGCTGATACCTTGTTTGCTGACTATTTGAGTCTTTGAACTAGTTCAGACCTAAAGAAGTTCTGCCTGTGTGGGAATACTGGTGCACTGGCTCTTGCTGGCAAACCTAGACCTAGGATCTGGTTATAGTAGAGTCAGAAATGAGGAATAACCAAGGATAATTTATTTAGTTTAAGTTTAAGTAATTCAGAATCTGGAAAAGTGATTGATCTTTCAAGAATTTTGAAACTCATTGCCTTGTAGACTGTTATCTGGATAAAAGTATTCATAAGGTATCAGTTCTGCCACCTATATGATTGCTAAAGCATAAGGATCTTTTTTTCATCAGCTAAATTAGGATTTTTTGTGTGGTTATTGGAGATTTTGATCTTGAACTTGGCAAGTTAAACTCCTAATTGAATTTCAAGTCTATGTAGACTAGCCACACTGATAGTATATTTTTTTGACTCTGTTCAGTTCCTGACTATCAAATGTGGGACTTATGTGTGCCTGTGTATAAGGGAAACAAATTGTTGAGAACTGCCTTCAAGCTGATTAATTATTGTCTTTTTAATGCCAGGTATCCTGGGAGCCAGGTTCTGTTACATTAGAAATCTTTGACTTTAGATTGCCAGATCCCAGGCTTAGAATTGTACCTGCCACACTGTAAGCATTCAGTGTGTTGTTATTGTGTAATACATGAGAATCTCTGGTGATAGGTTCCCAAACCAGATCTGGCATATGTGAATTTCCACTTTGATTCTCCCTTTTAGACGTGGTTCTGCTTTCAACCTCAGTTTTCCTCTCTGCTCAGTTGTAAGTTATTTATTTTTCAAGGACTGTGCCTAACGTTTTGTGGATTTTATTCCTCTGTCTTCAGGTTTAAATTTTGAGCCTTAGTCTTCTTTTAGTGTTTTATTTTCAACTAAATAAACTTCTGACATATTCTTAAAAAAATTTTTCTTTCACTATTCTGAGGCCTCAAATGGATGGCTAGCAAAATGCCCTTGTTGCATTTGTGGTAGCCCCAGATGAAACCCAGGAGAACACCTTTACCTAAAGAGGAAAAAAAGGAAATCTGTAGCTAAGGAAACTCTTAGGTCACTTTCTCATCAGAGAAAACACTAATTTCAGTCTCAGACAGTTGAAGAAAGTCCTATTATTTCCAGAATAGTTTGGAACCTATAAGACCGTAAGGAAATGAAAAACCATGTTCTCCAATATTTGACAGTGGTTCTTGATGTTTTCCTATTTTTGTGTGCCCCATCCATTTGAATTATACTCCTCGAATTAATTAAAAACCCTCCCTCAATTGGGCACTGATTGTTAACATGGGAGGCAGCTGGTGTCTCCCTATGCAGTTTGTCTCTAGCTTTGTTTGCTTGAGACCAGAGTCACCTGAGAAGCATTAAAAACAGTACCTAAGCCCAGGCCCCTCGGACTGTGATGGGGTAGGGGCCTTGAAGTTCTAAACCTTATCAGGTGATTCTGATATTCGCTCAGGCTTGCTGGCAGCTAGCTAAGAACGACCAGCAGCGGAAAGGTATAGTACAGCGGTCCCCATGTTTCACCTCACATTAGAATCAATCCCAAGAACTTTTTAACATCTGTTGCATAGGTCACACCCTGTATTAATTAGAATATTTGCATGTGGGAGCCAGACACCAGTGCTTTCTAAAGATCCCTGGGTCATTCCCATGGGCAGCAAAATGTGGGAATCCCTGGTATAGTGATTAAGAACAGAAGATACAGGTTTAAATCCAGCTTCTCTGATAAGTAGGTAAGTTCACTGTACTTCATTTGTAAAATGGAAAATTATTTAGCTACCTTATAGAGTTGTCATTAAGATTCAGTGAATTAATAGAGTACTCAGGATTGTGTTTTATATATTGTATAGATGCAATACTCATAGTCATTATTATCTTAGAGTTTTGAGGCTGTGGCATTTTGAACCACCTTTCCACACCACTACCCTCAGAGGCTGGAGTTGGGGGCCTAATCATTAGGAAATGGCAACCCACTCCAGTAGTCTTGCCTGGAGAACCCCATGAACGGAGGAGGTTGGTGGGTTACAGTCCACGGGTCGCAAAGAGTCGGACACGACTGAGTGACTTTACTTCACTTCAGGTAAAAACTTAGCACCTGCTTGGTCAGGCCATTCAAGATGGCCTGCTCTCTGTATTTTCTGCTGACCAGGCCCTGCATCACTCACATGACTATCCAGTCCTCTTAATTATAGGGCTTAATCAGTTATTGCCTAGTTTCTTGCCCCTCCCTCAGCTGCTGGTTTTTCTGGTAACTGGTGAGCCAACCTGATGGCAGTTCCGCCTATAAATGGTAGCTCCGTCTTCCCGCAAGTGGCAAAAGTGGCTGCCGTGTCTTGTCTGCTCTACAGAGTGGGATGTTTTCCAGGCCCCAGGCTTCAGACATGTAAGATTTTTCTGTCTGATAAATCATTAGTGTCTGTCATTGTCTCCTGGTCCCTTTCTTTGGTCTCCAGGCTGGGCAACCACAAGGCTTTCAGGCCTGCAGTGTGCGGTGCAACAACCCTACATGAAGTTATGTAACCAGAAAACTGTGTATCTGAACCATACTGCTTAATTTTCAACAGGAATTCCTTAACAGTAGATACTTTTATAAAGTTGTGCATAAAGGAGGAAACCTTTCTCATTTTTGCAAAAGTAATACCTGCTTATTGTAAAGAATTACAATAAAAAAGGTACCAAGAATATCTTTTAAAACCTCCCCCATAAGTAGTTATCATCACAAACGTCCTTTATTTTAGATACATTTCTTTGCAGGTATACAGGTGGAAAAAAGGAAGGATAGATAGGCTTTTTATAAAAATTGGGCTGTATTGTAACCAGTTTTGTTTTTTTTTTAAGTTTTACAATGAATAATGTCTGACTGCTAAAAGTATGGTATCGTGATTCCTCATATATTTGTAACCTAAATGTAGTTTTAAGTAAAAAGTGTTAAACACAGTTTAGCGTGAATTTAACAGCAGCAACAGAAGTACATTTCAAAGAATTATTAATAGTTTCTAAATGAGCCCTTGCCGGGGTCCAGCCCCGGTGGATCCAGGGTGATTCGAAGGTGGGGACGGAGTAGGAGTCCTAGGAAAAACTTATTTAATTACTGATAGGGAGGGACTAGGAATTTAGCAGAGAAAAAGAGGCCGAATAACTTGGTTAACACAGGGTGCCAATCACCACCTACGTAGGCCGCAGGCGTCTTCCCGTTCTCCCGAAGGAGAGGAGGCACTGAGGCCCCCCCGGTCCGATCTTAGAAGCCCAGGCAGAATTAGTAGGCTTGGTGGGTCCTATGCACCAGATGGGAATTCGACCAGAAAAATAGTAAGAGAGAGAGAAAGGGGCCGAATAACTTGGGTTACGTGGGGTACCAATAAAATTCCAGACAAGGAACTTGCACCATATTCATGGCGGGCACCCACGCTCCAGATGGGAATTCAGCCAGAAAATTGGGGAGCAGAAAGGAACGACATGAGGGAATCAGTCTTTCCGGAACTGATCCGATTTCTTTATTTTTGGGTTTGCTTATATACCCTTTGTTACATATAGGGATGAATACAGAGTCACGCGGGGGTCAGCAGTCCTGACCTTATTAAAATCAGGTGCTTTACAAAAAAAGTTTTAGGGGTTTTACATCATCTTCAAGCCATTTCTGCCTGCTGACATTTACAACTCTTTCTTTCTGATAACCAAAAAACTTATTTTTTCCAAGGGTGTTTTTCCTTAAACCAAGCACCACCCTCCAAATAAAGTCGCATTCCTATAGGGTGAGGGTGTAGTGAGTTACAATCAAGAAAGGAATTTATTTAACCCAAGGTTAACATGATTAATCTTAAAGGTTAATACTTATTTCTCCTATATGCTTAAAGGTTAAGACTTATTTCTCCTATAGGTTAATACTTATTTCTCCTATATACTTAAAGGTTAAGACTTATTTCTCCTATAGGTTAATACTTATTTCTCCTATATACTTAAAGGTTAAGACTTATTTCTCCTATAGGTTAATACTTATTTCTCCTATATACTTAAAGGTTAAGACTTATTTCTCCTATAGGTTAATACTTATTTCTCCTATATACTTAAAGGTTAAGACTTATTTCTCCTATAGGTTAATACTTATTTCTCCTATATACTTAAAGGTTAAGACTTATTTCTCCTATAGGTTAATACTTATTTCTCCTATATACTTAAAGGTTAAGACTTATTTCTCCTATAGGTTAATACTTATTTCTCCTATATACTTAAAGGTTAAGACTTATTTCTCCTATAGGTTAATACTTATTTCTCCTATATACTTAAAGGTTAAGACTTATTTCTCCTATAGGTTAATACTTATTTCTCCTATATACTTAAAGGTTAAGACTTATTTCTCCTATAGGTTAATACTTATTTCTCCTATATACTTAAAGGTTAAGACTTATTTCTCCTATAGGTTAATACTTATTTCTCCTATATACTTAAAGGTTAAGACTTATTTCTCCTATAGGTTAATACTTATTTCTCCTATATACTTAAAGGTTAAGACTTATTTCTCCTATAGGTTAATACTTATTTCTCCTATATACTTAAAGGTTAAGACTTATTTCTCCTATAGGTTAATACTTATTTCTCCTATATACTTAAAGGTTAAGACTTATTTCTCCTATAGGTTAATACTTATTTCTCCTATATACTTAAAGGTTAAGACTTATTTCTCCTATAGGTTAATACTTATTTCTCCTATATACTTAAAGGTTAAGACTTATTTCTCCTATAGGTTAATACTTATTTCTCCTATATACTTAAAGGTTAAGACTTATTTCTCCTATAGGTTAATACTTATTTCTCCTATATACTTAAAGGTTAAGACTTATTTCTCCTATATGTTAATACTTATTTCTCCTATATACTTAAAGGTTAAGACTTATTTCTCCTATAGGTTAATACTTATTTCTCCTATATACTTAAAGGTTAAGACTTATTTCTCCTATATGTTAATTCTTATTTCTCCTATATACTTAAAGGTTAAGACTTATTTCTCCTATATGTTAATCCTTATTTCTCCTATATACTTAAAGGTTAAGACTTATTTCTCCTATATGTTAATCCTTATTCATTATAAGGGCAGGGAATATAAAGATTTTAGCAACAAACATCAGTCCAATAAATGAAAATCCTTTCACCAATGTTCCTCTTAAGATCTACTCAGTCGTGAGATAGTGACAAAGTTACATTTTTGCATAGCAAGGACACAGTGATTTATAACAAAGTACAGTGATCTATTACAAGAGAGAAAATTCATTAACTCAGAAAGTCTAATATTGCTAACATCAAAAACTACTATATTTCCTTTTCTACATTCCAAATACATTGATTAATATATTCCCAGGTATCTAAAGGATATGGAGGCCTGGCGGTGATCATTGACTCAACAACAAGAAAAAGTCCTATGTTAATTAAGATTCTCAGAATACTCCAAAACTCTGTGCTGTTTATGGTTGAGAGGTAGTAAACAATCATGTGTCCACAGAGAGGTTTAACCTGAGACGCCCTTGTCCCACCTAGGGCAGGGAATTAGTGGCAATTATTGACACAACAAATGAAGAAACCCTTTATCAATATAATTCCCATCCAACCCACTATACTAATAATTTCTAACCTTCCACAAGAATTTGCCTTTAGTAAGTCAAAACATCTCATGCCTCTCAAGGTTGGAAGGCTGTTGTGGCCAGAGGAACCTATACAGGCAGGCTAGATAACCTTCAGAGAGTCCAGTAAGTTGAAACACTCTAGTCACGCCCAGGAATTTTTACTGCCTTGGAGCTGCACGTTTACTCCTTCTCGGAGAGAAACAGTTATGGGGGAGAGCACCTCGTAGGTGAGAGTACAGGACAGACTCTGGTTTTGGGGTTAGATGCTCGGGAGCAGAGGAATTTCCTGAGACTTGGTCACGAGTATGCCGAAGCCCCCTTTCCTCATGACCTTTGCCATAGGCAGAGTTCCTCATGCTGGCCCCCAACAAGCCCTCATTTCCTAATGAGCGTTTAAGAGATCATGAACAGCATCACAATTTGGAGCATTTTTTTTTTAATCTTAATGTTTCAGAGACTCATCTCTACAGAGAACAAACTGGTGCTGGGGGTATCAGACAAAAGAGGTAAAGGGAATTAAGAGGTACAAGCTTCCAGCTGTAAAATAATTAAGTCACCAGACACAGTGTATGCATAAGGAATATAGTCAGTAATATTGTAGCAACTTTGTATGGTGATAGATGGTAGCTGCACTTATTTTGGCTGTCATTTTATGCATCACTGTGTTGTACACCTGAAACTAACGTTGAATGTTAATAAATTTCTTAAAATCTTGATGTTTCAGATTTAGGCAGTATACATGACACTCTTAAGGCTGGTGTAACTTTCCTCTACCTTTCCTAATTTGTTTCAGTAACTTTGTCAAAGTTAGTAACACTTATTAATGATATCTGCATACCTCTGTTCTCTTTATTTTTAATTAAATACAGTGCTTACCTGGTATTTGACCAATCTTCCTGATATATGGCTTAATTGGCTGCCTTTCTTTATTAGTAGGTTTTTCAAGAAGGGCATTATTTTAACTTTTTTTAAAAAGAAATTATGACTTTTCAGATAAAAAATCCTAGACATATCAAAAGGAGGGTTAATCACTGGAAAATTAGCATGTTTAAAAATATGAAAACAGATTTAGAAATAATATTAAAAATCTTCATTTTAGAATTAAAGCAATAACACCAGGTTGTTTAGTTCTGATTTTGATTTTCCAAAGTTTGATACCACAGATGCAAACACCATACAATAATCTAATGTTTTTTTAAATTTTTCTGATTTTCATATATTGGCAACTAATTCAATTTAAAAATCAATTGAGCAGATGAAACAAGTGTATCATTTTGTAGCTTTTCCAGTAGATCAAACTCACCCTATATAAATTCTAAATTATTTTCTTTAACCAGAATGTGATCTTTGTGAATAAGTAACATGGTGACAAAGTGAAATACATTTATTTCATCTCTGGAGTCTTCTTGATTGGGTGCTTTATTTTTGAATTTAGTGACTTGACCAGGATGTGTCATTTTCTGATTGCGTTTTCCTGATCTGGTCATTTATTTTGATCTGTAGACTCCATTTGTTTGTCTCTTTTTTTCTTTTTAAGGCAATCTTTAATCATGGGGAAGAATACTATTAATATCCATGTACCTATCACCCAACCTGAGAAATAAACTATTACAAGTATTATTAAAACCCCCTGGGTATCCACCCCTGGTTGTAAACTCTTTTCACATATGAGGTTTAGTGTTTATCATATCTGTGCATGTGACTTCCTATCTACAGAAGTACTCCTATATAGTATTCTTTTGCAATATTAAATTTTATATAGGCAGTAATCAAACTTTAGTCCTCCTTCTGCATGTTGGGGTGTTTTTGTTTCTTTGCTTCAAATATTAAAAGATTTCTCCATAATGGTGCATGGAGATCGAGTTCTTTCATTTTACTGGTGACTGGTGTGCCGTGGCAGTAATACACCACAGTTTAGATTTAATGCTTTATTTCAGGAATGCTTCCCTTTTATTGACAAGCCCTGCTACCTGTGTCACACCTGATTCTAGCTGCCCCTGATGTGAACAGTTTGACATGTGCTTCCATTTACTTCCCATTGACAGTACTTCATCCTGTCAAAACCTGCTACCAGCACAGACTCAGCTCGGGTGGAGTGGAGTGAACACTGTCAAGGACCTCCCGCTCAATCACTGAGGGATGGAGGCTCCTGCTCCCTACTTTTGGATAGACACTTTTGGTATACATTGTATACAAAATTAAGATAGAAATTAAGCCGCTGTTGCCTCAGTGACCTTGATAGCACTATCTTATATGTACTTTTTCTCTTCTCTCTCCCCAATATATCACTTCTGCCCTCAGGAATCACTTCCCAGATAAACTGCCTGCACGCAGTCCTTTTCCCAGGCCCTGCTTCTGGGAGAGCCATGATATACATATCTATGAGTACTTTCTATTTTTCTTAGGATTTGTTCATCCATTTCTGTGACTGCTGGTAGGAGCCCTGCTAAAGGCTGCTCCATTCTGCTTGAGAATCTTTTGCATCTCTTCTTGACACGCTGGAGCGTGGGTTTGTGCTTTGTCTCTGTTCACTTGCTTTTTTGCTGCTGGTGTTTTTTGTTTTAATTTTTAATTGAAGGATGATTGCTTTAGAGTATTGGTTTGATTTCTGCCATACATCAACATGAATTAGCCATAGGTGATATATGTTCCCTCCCTCTTTAACCCCCCTTCCACCTCCTACTCTTTCCCACCCCACTAGGTTGTTACAGAGTCCTAGTTTGAGCCTAAGTCCTACAGCAGATTTCCATTGGCTATCTATTATTTTAGGGACACAAGTTACTCTAAGGTTGAGTTATCTTGTACCCAATTTTATTTACCTTTGTCTGTGCTTTATGTTTTTAAATATATATATTCTCTGATTATCTTAGCCCTTTTATGTTCTGTTTTCAGTTCTGACTACAGTCTTCCTTTGTATTTAATTATTAGTTCTGTAATGTTTGATCATCAGACTCCCTTTTTATTTCACTCTGTTTTAGTCATTTAGTTCTTGTTATTATATTCAGACACCTCGAAACCCTTGTGAAGAATGTCTTTGTATTAAGTTGTATTTTTCTTCTAGGGTTCTTTGATCTCTTGTATGCCACATTCCTCTCATTGTCTTTTTTTTTCTTTCAGTAGGGGCCCCTTCTCTCTCCTTACTGAGCTCTCTTTCAGTTAGTCTGCTTTTCATGCCTGTTCTTTTTCATCTTACTAGTGCTTGACACCTCTGCCCAGACTTTATATTTGATTCCACAGTGTGTGGGCAACATCCTTACTCTCCATATCAGCATTATCCTTGGCTCGGCTCACTTTTTTGGTTACAAAATATACACTCTGCAGCTTTCCACTCCTCTCCTGTCTCTCCAGGAGGTCGTGGTGACCTGTACACATTACTCCTGAACTCTGACTTGGCATATTTTTGCTGCTAGTTCTGACATTTTTCCATCTTCCTATAAAAATTTCTCCTATGACTCTTCCTGTCCATGCAACACAATATCAGGATTTATTCCCTGTGATTGGGGAGTATGTTGTGTTTCCATTGTGGAGGCCCTCAGATTCTAGCCCTAGAATTTTCACGCTGCTGGAAAGTGCCCTGAATCACTTCTCTGTTTACCTGTTCTTGCCTGAGTTCTGTAGCATCTATCGGTCATAGATGGGCTGTTGAGGCGGGGGTTGGGGGTAGGGGAGAATTCAATGTTTTCTCTCCAGATTTGGTGTATTAATGAGATTGTTAATTCAGTTTAGGAGCCTTGCCAAACAAGGCTGCTCCATTTCTTCTCAGAGTCTGCTGTATCTTCCCTTGGTTTCCATGCTTGAAGTTTGTAACTTTGAGCCATGCCTGTCATGTGTATTTGTTGATGGAGAACCAACCAACCTCTAACCTTCCCTGCTTTCTCCTCTTCTTTCTTCCTTCCTTTTCATTTTAATTTGTTAATGGGTAGGAAATGGGAGATGATTAAAGACTTCTTTCTACTATTTAATCCCCAAGTCTGTCTTTTGGGTTTTAATTGTGGGAAAATACATACAGTGAACCAATACACATAGTTGGGTGGCGTCACTGACTCCATGGACATGAGTTTGGGATAGTGAAGGACAAGAAAGTATAGTGTGCTGCAGTTCATTGGGGTCGCAGAGTTGGACACAACTGAGCAACTGAACAACAACACATAACCAAATTCACCATGTTTTTTATAGTGTTTTGTTATTGAAGTACAGTTGATTTACAGTGTTTAAACATTGTAAACATTTAAACAGTGTAAACATTTACAGTGTTTAATTTCTGCTGTACATCAGAGTAATTCAGTTACACATACATATACATTCTCTTATGTTTTCATGATGGTTTATCATAGGATACTGTCAGTAGTTCTCTGTTATACAGTAAGATATTATTTATCCATTCCATGTATAATAGCTTACATCTACTAACTCCAGCCTCCCACTCCACCTCTCCTCCACAAGTCTGTTCTGTTTGTCCATGAGTCTCTTTCTGTTTTGTAGATAAGTTCATTTGTGTCATATTTTTAGATTCCATTTATTTGTTGTTCATTTGCTCAGTTGTATCCAACTCTTTGCAACCCCATGGACTGCAACATGCCGGTTTCCCTGTCCTTCACCATCTCCTGGAGATTACACATATAAGTAATACGTTATTTATCTTTCTCTTCGTCTTACTTCACTTATGATAAATTCTAGTTGCATACATGTTGCTGCAGATGGCTTTTTTCTTATGGCTGAGTGGTATTCCATTGTGTGAGTTTCAGTTTTACTCGGGGACCTTACTGATGACTGTAGCCTGGGAGACCACCACTTGGCAGCTCTGAGTGAACTGCTCTAAAGAGGTAGGAAGAGAAGCCAGTTGAATCATGGTTGTTGGCTAGGGAATGTGTACAGTCAAGCTTACATCTCAGTAAGAGACTACAGCTAATCACAAGGAACAGATATCTCAGTTAATTATTTCAGTGCTTCTTCAGATATGGGAAGATTCAAGAATCTGGATTTAAAATTCTTGCTGAGATGTATATAGACCTTTCTAAGGGGCCTGATTTTCCAAAGCACAGAGTGCCTCATTCTGTTTTTTGTCGGGTGTATTATTGGTTGGCAACTACAATAGCTGATGACTTAATTTGCATATAACTGCACGGTGAGTGACATGTCTGCTTATTTTTCAGCAGAGTTTGGATATATTTAAAATAGGCAAAAATATAATAGAAGAATAGGCAGAAGATCTTATTGCTATGGGTAAGTTTGAAAGACATGGCCAAAATAAAACCCTTGAAAGGAAGAAGGAAATAATATTTATTACATGCTTGTTATGTGACACAGTTTTGTTAGTCCTCACAAGAGCCTTAGTTTCTTATTTGATTTGTTATCCCTGCTTTTCCGATAGGAAAACTTAAGCTCGTTGATGTAAAATGACTTTCTCAAGGACTCATAGATAGTAAAAGTGGCCCCTTATTATTGATGTAGCTGTACTGGCAGGAACATTTTGCAATATAAACATGAACTATTACAGTCTTTATTTGGTAAATGCTTTGGAATTATTTATCCACTTCTGGGCAAGTGTCTTAAGGAAAAAAGCCTTTTTAGTAAAGTATACAGTAATTCAGTTGCTAAAGGCAGAATTTAAAAATAATGAATGCACTCTGAGATTTAAATTTAAAGAATAAGCATATGCCAGATCAAAGTAGAAATACAGAGTATCCTAAACATAAATGACAGCTCCAGGTCTGCAAGTTTTAACTTTTTTTTAGGTTTATGAAATTTACCAATTTCTTTTGATATTATGAGGATAGATATTACTCATAATGGGTGCAGTGGCTTTAGTTTTATTCCTCTCCTTCTGAACTCTTCAAACACCTCTGAAGAGGATTAAGATTGCTTCTTAATCTGTTCCAACACTCTTTTTATTTACCCCGTTGTTCCCTTTCCCTTCTCTCACCAGCTATGGCTTGACCATTGCAGAGGCAGCATAAAGATTGAGGGCTTAGGGGAGAAAGGTGAAGACAGTTTTAAATTCATTATGACTGTACTGCTGTCTCACTGTTTTGTTTTCATGCGTTTCTCTTTGAAAGGGTATAGATATGACATAGAGATTAAATGTAGGTTCTACTTATAAGATAGCTTGTGTTCACATCTCTGCTTTTCTGCTTAAGCAAATTGCGTAAATTTTCTGAACTTCAATTTTATCACTCATGAAGTGAAATTTACAATGTGATCCATGGGATTGTTTGGGAGAAAAACTAAGCATGTAAGAAATCTGTCATGTGAGAATCATTCAATAAGTAGGAATGTCTCCTCCAACAAACTTTGAGCTTCTGATGAGGGCAGTAGTTCACTGTGACTGTGTTACAGTCAGTCAGTGAACTTTTCAAAACGCAAGAAAGGAAACTTGGTAGAGCCCGGAGGTCAGGTTCCCCCCGCCCCCCAACATTATTTATTTGCTTCCTTGTTTAAGTAGCATGAGATTTTTTGTCTTTTATTCACTGCTATATCCACAACTCCTAAAACAGTGTCTAGCACGAAAAGACAAAGAATGAATAAAGAATGAATAAAACATAAAGAATAAAACATAGAGAGTGAATAAAAGGAAATTATCTTTAATCCTCAGTGATTTATCCCTACTCTTTGAAGAAAAAGTTTTCTAAATTTACAAATATGAAATTTCATTCTTTTTAGTAAACAGCTCTGTTTACCAATATATGGTCAAACCCTCATCTCATCCTCAACTCCTGGCAACCACTGATCTGATCTTCAATCTTAGACTTTTGCACTTTCCAGAATGTCTAATAAATTGAATCGTACATTATACAGTCTTTTGAGTCTGGTGCTTGTCACGAAACAAAGTACATTTGAAGCTCATTTGTGTTGTGGTTCAGCATTTTTTTTTAATTGTTGAGTAGCATTCTGTTAATCTGGAAGAAATATATTAACAATCTTGCTCTGTTTTATTCTATTTGTTTGATTTTTAGCTATCCAGAGTGTTGGATCTTCCACCAGAAAACTTGATCAAGTCAATATCTGCAGTTCCGATTTCCAGAAAAGAGTTAAGTATAATATATTTGTAATGATCTAGAATGTGATTGATTTTGTGAGTTAACCAAAAAATGTTGTTACTCTCCAGCTTACAAAATAGTCCTTGAAATTATCCTTAATAAATGATTTAATGTGTTATTCCCATGGCTTTAAATAATAAAAATTCTGTACTTTAATACTCTGACATAGCAGATTATATTAATATTCTCATGTTGTTTTGATGTTTATTGTAATAACTATATGGCAGTCTTTGAGAATTTGGAATGAGGTTTGATTTAATTCTGTAACAGCAAATAAAAGAACTATGATTCTAGTTAGAAAATCAGAGTTTTTGTAGAGCTCTTATAGATTAAACACCTATCTAATGCCTGAATACTATTGTGCCATGTTTTCTGCTAGATTTTTGTTGTTTTTTTGTTTGTTTCAGTTTTTTGCTTGTTTCCATTTGAGGACCTCCTAGTGATAGAGAACTACTGGTTAAGTCTACAATATAATCTATACAGTTGCAACTTGGATTCGGGAGAGATCTGTTTTGTGAGTTTGGTCCTTCTCATTGATACTTGTTTACCAGTTGACTAGAAAATTTCCATATTTGAATAAAATACTCTCTCAGTTAATACTGGCAAGAAATTAGCTGCATAGTAAGCTTAAAGCATTAAGCTTTAATAAATTATAAATTATAATTATAATTTTATAATAATTATCATTATACTGTTAGCATATAATGATACCATTATTACTATACCATCATGTCCTTAAATATTTTGTCCCCTTAACTTTGTTAGGATTTTAAGACAAAGTAGAATGAATGTTCTTTTTCCCAGCATAGGACAAATGGATAAGTAGAAAAGAAAGAGAAAGGCTACATATGGTCTTGTAAAAGAGCATCTTTAAAATAGCCTGTTATAACTTCATCTGTAATGAGCTCTAAGAATAGAGGAAACCACTGACCAAAAGATGGGCCTTATATGTAAACTGATACAGTGTTGCAAACAGTTACCTACTTTATGAATCTGTGAAAGGCATTTTGCATAATAATGGAAATGTCTCAGTTCTTATGTTTCAAAGACCTTTAGTAAGCTGAACTGTATTGACTCATTTTTTGTTTCTTGTTTTTTTTTAATGAGGTAACGTTATATATATTTCACGTGGACAATATTCAGTATACGTTATAGCATGCTATGTCACCACCAAAAATTTAGTGTTCCATCTGTCATCATACAGCTGATCCCCTTGACCCATTTAATTCTCCCTACCACCCCTTCCCCTCTAGTAACTGGAACTCTGTATCTGCATGCTTGATTTGATTTGTTCACTTATTTTTTTTTCTTTATACTCCACATGTGGGCAAAATCATACGATATTTTTTTTTCTTGGTCAGACTTACTTCATTTAGCATAATACCCTCAAGGTCCATCCACATTGTCCCAAATGGCAAGATCTCTTCTTTTCCTATGGCTGAGTAGCATTCCATTGTTGTTCGTGTGTGTGTGTGTATGTGTGTGTGTGTATACATCTTCTATATCAATTCATTTATGGGCACTAGTTTGTTTTATACCTTGGCTATTATAAATAATGCTGCAGTAAACATATGGGTGCTTATATCTTTTCAAATTAGTGTTTTCATATTCTTTGGATAAATACCCAGAAGTTGCTGGATCATATGGTAGCTCTAGTCTTTTTAAGAAATCTCCGTAGTGGCTGCACAGCAATCTGCATTCCCACCAACAGTGTATGAGTGTTCCTTTTTCTCCATGTTCTTGTCACACTTGTTATTTCCACTTTTTTGACAGTACCTATTCTGATGTGAGGTGATACCTCATTTTTATTTACATTTTCCTAGTAATTAGTGATGCTTGGCATCTTTTCACTTGCCTGTTGTCTTGGCCCCTCTTTTGGATAAGATTTTTGTATACCTGCTTTGAGTGTGGTAATGGCCCCTAGGCATAGTATGATAGATTGGGCGAATTTGTTGTTTTCTGTTAATGGATATAACCGGATTAATAGAAAAATACCTGCTACCACTATTGTGCTTGAGTGAAGTAATGCTGAGACAGGAGTGGGACCTTCTATTGTGGAGGGTAGTCATGGGTGTAGGCCGAATTGTGCGGATTTTCCTGTTGCGGCCAATGCTAGGCCCATTAGGGGTAGGTTGGAGTTGGTTGGGTTTAGAATAAAAATTTGTTGGAGATCCCAGGTGTTGAGGTTGATTAGGAATCATGCTATTGCCAGGATAAGTCCCATATCGCCAATGCGGTTATATAGGATTGCTTGGAGGGCTGCTGTGTTTGCATCTGCTCGTCCATATCATCATCCGATAAGTAGAAATGACATGATTCCGACTCCTTCTCAGCCAATGAATAGTTGAAATAGATTGTTTGCGGTGACGAGAATGAGTATTGTGATAAGAAATAGAAGTAGATATTTAAAAAATTGGTTGATGTAGGGGTTAGAGTGCATGTATCATATGGAGAATTCTATGATGGATCACGTGACAAACAGTGCCACTGGAACAAACATTATTGAAAAGTAATCTATTTTAAAGCTGAGTGATAATTTTAAGGTTTGGATAGTCAGTGTCAATTTGAAATAAT
This sequence comes from Madoqua kirkii, assembly GCA_006408675.1. Taxonomy (NCBI): domain Eukaryota; kingdom Metazoa; phylum Chordata; class Mammalia; order Artiodactyla; family Bovidae; genus Madoqua; species Madoqua kirkii. The sequence continues at coordinate 87,885 of SJYC01021447.1, read as the reverse complement.
CATTTCTTGTCCTGTGTGAATGAATATTATCGTGGGGATTATGCTGGTGAGAAAGGCACGTGAGATGGTTGTTTTTACGTAGAGGGGATAATTAGGAGTTTTGTGGGTGTCAAAGCTTGTTGCTAGGATGGGAACAGTTAGTAGGAGCAGGGTTGTTAATGTGAGAGAGGAAAATATGTTTATTACTTTTATTTGGAGTTGCACCAATTTTTTGGTTCCTAAGACCAATGGATAACTACTGTCCTTTAAAAGTTTGAAAAAGCCATGTTGTTAAACATGGGGGCATAGAATTAGCAGTTCTTGCATACTTTTTCGGTAAATAAGAAGATGCGGGCTTCTGTTATTAGATTCACAATCTAATGTTTTTTTTAACTATATTTACAGAATAGGGGGCCTAGGATGATTTTTGGGTTCAGGGACAGCAGTTCTACTTTAGTAGTCTGAAATACTAAGACTTTGTTTCATAGGAAATAATGAGGAGGGCCTCAATTTCTCTAGTCTACCAGTCAAAAATTCTGCATATTGAAATCGTTTAAAATAAAGGAATTGCTACTGCTTCGTCTTCATAACCCATTATCCTTTAAAGTACTGAAACAAAGCCTAACTGTTCTGTATTTCTAATTTGATTCTAAAGTGCTATAACGTGCCAGGAAAATTAAGAAACACTGTTTTTGTTAATGTGATATGAATCTATTTGTTCAGGTAGTCTAATTCTCTGAATTATATAGTTGACCCTTGAACAGCCTGGGTTTGAACTGCATGGGTGCAGCTACATGTGGATTTTTTTTAGCTAGCATGAACTGCGGTAGTTCGTGATCCATGGTTGGTTGAAATCAGTTGACTACAAAGCCCCAGTGGGTCCAAGGGCTAGTGTTGGCCCATTGGTGGCAGAGCCAGGTCCTGGAGTCTGTAGCTGCAAGGTCCCCCTAGTGATCCCAGTATGTCAGCCCACTGGTAGGTGGTACTGGGTCTAATGTAACCTGAGGGTCCAGGAGTAGTGCCAGCAATGAGGGGGTGGGTCCTGGGCCCTCTGGTGGGCAGGACCAAGTCTCAGGGAAGCTTGGGACTCTGGAGGTCCTGAGATACCTGACCTTCAGCTGGGTGGGGCTATGTCCCTGCCCAGAGATGTACTTGGCCTGATGTGTCTCATTATTGATGCTGACAAGCTGGTCAGCAGGGCTAGGTCCTGAGGTGGCTGGCTGTATGGCCAGGGAACCCCAGGGCCTGGTACAGGCCAGCAGATGGGTAGGGCTGGGTCACAAGACAACTGGCTACAGGGCCCCCAGGATCCTGAGACTAGTGCTGCGTCTCTGTTAGGGAGCTAAGTTCCAGGGTGGCTAGCTGCAGGGCCCGCAGTCCCAGAGCCAGTGTTAGCCTGCTCATGAACAGGCCCACGGCCTTGAGTAGTCCTGGCGTTGGTGATGGCCTCCTGGAGGGCAGGGTCAAAGTGACCCAAGGCTGGTGATTGCCCACTGGTGAGTGTGGCCATGTCCTGACCCAGCTGGCTGAGGTGCCCAGGGTATCCTGGAGGTGGTGTCAGCCTTATGTTGAGTAAGGCTGTGTCCTAGTGGGCTGGCCCACTGGTGGGCTGAGCCATATCTTTTGTTGCAGGGCCCAGGAGTCCCAGGGCTGATGCCCACCCCAGTGAGGAAGGAGGATCCCTATAACCATTTGTGGCAGCCTGGGGATCCCTTGGCTGTTGTTAGCCCATTGTTGGGTGGGGCTATGTACCTGGCCTGGAACACGCCCAAACTTATGAGGACTAGCTGGTACCTGAAGCTGGGACCCAGCACTAATAAACTCGAAGGAAAATTTCAAAATGGTATTTACTAGCACCAGTATCCTCATGAATGAGCTCCCTAAAGTGATGCTGTCAGTATCTCTGTCCCAGGTGTGCTGCCGTACTTAGTCACTCAGTTGTGTCCAACTCTTTTGTGACCCCATGGACTGTAGCCCGCCACACTCCTCTGTCCTTGGAATTCTCGCAGCATGAATTCTGGAGTGGGTAGCCATTTCTTTTTCCAGGGGATCTTCCCAACCTAGAGATCATAATGGATCTCCTGCGTTGCTGGCAGATTCTTTACTGTCTGAGACTCCAGGTTTTTAATCCTAGTCATCCAGTGACTTCAGTGGGTAGTTGCTCTGTTACATAGTTGCAGTTTTTGTGTGCATGCGAAAGGAGGTTAGCTCAGAGTCTTTTTATTCTGCCACCTTGGTCACTGCTCAAGGCTCAAGAAAACTCTTAGTGGTTATTATTGACTAGATTCCTTAATGTGATCAGAAGTTATACAGTTTTTTAGACATGTGCCTGGATTTCAAGGGGCTTCCCTGGTGGCTCAGAGGTTAAAGCGTCTGCCTGCAATGCGGGAGACCTGGGTTCGATCTCTGGGTTGGGAAGATTCCCCTGGAGAAGGAAATGGCATCCCACTCCAGTATTCTTGCCTGGAGAATCCCATGGATGGAGGAACCTGGTGGGCTACAGTCCACGGGGTTGCAAAGAGTTGGACATGACTGAGCGACTTCACTTTCACTTTTCTAGATTTCAAGAATGATAAAGAACTTATTTGTGCTCCTGTTTTGTGATGAAGTGCAAGTCGCTCAGTCGTGTCTAGCTCTTTGCGACCCCGTGGACCATACAGTCCATGGAATTCTCCAGGCCAGAATACTAGAGTGGGTAGTCATTCTCTTCTCCAGGGGATTTTCCCAATCCAGGGATCGAACCCAGGTCTCCCACACTGCAGCTGGATTCTTTACCAGCTGAGCCACCAGGGAAGCCCAAGAGCAGGTGAAGGGGCTAAAAATGGGCTAGACAGTGATTCAGCCCACCTATTCTGCCCAGAGACTCTCATTCTCTGCTTCGTTATTAACATTCAGTGTGAGTAATTATGTAGATGTTTGTATATTATTTTTATCCCTTGAACAATTCAAACTATAGAAAATTTATAGAGAATAATGTAATGAACACTCATGCTCACTTTCTAACATGTTAGGTCTTAATTTTTTCCAAATTTTGTTTCCTACAAATCAAACATTAGTTACTGTTGAAGCCGCCTGTATAGCACCCTTCCTTAGAGATAACTGCTCTTTGAAGCAAGTGATTGTTTTCACTAATTGGTTGCCTAGTTTCTTCCTTGGTTTCTTTGTTTTTGCATTGTTTCATCACCAACCCAGTGAAAAGAATGGCAGTGTCTGTCTCTTTAAAGAACTACTGAGTGTTAAGAATAATACTTTTCTCATGTTCAAATTCACATATCACCAGTTTTTAAAAATTTTGCTTTGGTCATCTGAAGGTCAATGAAGAGGCTTGAAAGAAGGAAGTATTTGAAATAGTGGAGGAAGATTTGTAGAAGAGGTCAAGAAACTTGAGCTTTTTTCTGACTCTTGTTTATTAGTTGCAGTAGACTTTTAGGGGGGACAACTTGCCAGACATCATTTTTCACGTTTGTCAAATAAGGTGTATGCTGTGTGACTCTTACAGAGATACCATAAGGCTACAGCTGGGTGATGTAAGAGGAAGAATTTTATAAAACAAAGTACTCAGTCAGTACATAGTGATGATATTTCTAATTGCTTTGCTTTATATTTTGAAAGTGTAACTTCTTCTGGTAAGATTATGTCAATGTAGAGAACTCAGAGTGATTAGTCTTTTTGTTGTTGTTTTTACTCTGGTAACGTTTTTAAGGTAACAGTCTTTTCCTGTTTCACATTTGTCTTTAGAGAGGTCGCTGACTTCCAGCTTTCTGTGGATTCTCTATTGGAAAACAACAATGACCATTCAAGACCAGATATTCAAATTCAAGCCATGAGACTGGCAGAGAAGGTACTTTGGCACTATTATCTCTTTTGACATTATAATAAACATGTTAAATAAAAAAAGATTCTGCAGGCTATGTCAGCCATAATAATGGATTTAATAGTATTTTTGTTCAAGACACCTTGGAAAGCATATTATTTTAGCTGCATACTATAAGGTTAGGATGGTTTTTGAAATTAATTATGAAACACTCCTCTTGAGCTGACAGTATTCAGTTTTTTGATTAACTACTTATAGGAAGACTGTTAGTTAAATTTACAGATTGAGGCTGGATGGAGTTCTGAATTCAGGAGGACAAATTTGATAAATTAGATCAGTGGGCTGCAGTTTTCAAAATGAGTTTCTGAGATGAACATTAAAATCTGAGAAGAAATGATTAGATATAAATAGAACCATGATTTCAGAGAAGAAGTGGTTAGATAACTTAATAATTCTCTTTCATTTCTAATTTCTCTGATGGGCTCAGTATCTAAGAGAGGAGTTGAAAGGACTGTGGAGAATGACCACATCTAAATTGTTAGTGTTTAATACCTTCAGAAAGAAAAAGGAAGATGTGGGACAAAGTTGTTTTGTTTTAAATAGGATTACTATATGTGACTCTGAGGAAGGCATGGGCACACTGAAGAGTCCAAACAGTGAAAGTCACTTTCACAGAAAAGATGTTTAAAGAATGAGTATGATAAAGAGGCTCTGGTAGCTAAGTAAATGTGTATTTGACTACAGAAATCACCTCAGGTTTTTTTTTCTTTTTTTGCCACACTGAATGCGGGACCTTAGTTCCCCAACGAGGGGTTGAACCTATAGTCTCTCAACCTAGATTTTTATCAGGAAGCGTACCAGGAATAAAATTCTCCTAACTACAATATTTATTTCCTTCTCCTTCTGTGAGTTCTCAAAAATGAAAGCTGGTGGCTCCTCAGTAGCAGCAGGTTATCTCTTTAAATAAACTTCATGAGTCTCCCGGCTGCTTTGAACATCTGGTTGGTTAAAAATGTAAAGCGTGTTCATTAAAGACCAAATATTTAAATTTTTTACATATTTTATGGGGGTGTAAATTGTTTTAGCAGTGGCCCTAACAGAGTATCGTGTTCTATCACTCTTATGAAAGGTGGGTAAAATAAAGAGTTCATTGCATGTTACAGTACAGAGGTGGGGTTAAAGTGATGACTCGCTTTTTCCCACATTAGAGAATTTGAAGTGAGAGAATGGGAAAGAGGAAGAGAGAGTCTCTGAATAGAGTAGCATTCCAGCCGGGAAAGAAGAAAACATGTGAACACAAATATAATGACAGAGCTAAGCCCAAGTCCAGACACATGACTATGAGAAAGGATACATCTGCCGTCCTTGGAACCAGTCCCATAGGATTAGAACTGCAAAACTCATTAGGCCTGTTTCATAACATACTTTATATCTTTTCAGCTAAAATGTGACACAGTGGTGAGTGAAATCAGCACTGGTCAAGGGACTGTAAATTTCAAAATCAACAGAGAACTGTTAACAAAGGTAAGAACGGGTTACGGTGCAGCGGTTGCCCCTTCTCTCGCACCTTCTCTCGTTGCCTCTGCTTCAGCTACAGTGTTTTCCCTCCGGTTCTTAAAGTTATCCTGCCTCCTCTTGCCTCAGAACTTTTGCACATTCTGATCCCACCACCTGGAAATCACCCCAAGTTCAGTCTGCTTATCCTGCACATCTTGATTTTCCCTAGCAGTGCTGACTCCTTCATTCATACATGCTCTTAACACTGTATATGCCTCCTTGGCAAAACCTAACTGTGGTTGCTATTTTACATATATACATATGTATATTTACATACATATTTTCTTATTTGATGAATGCCTTTTGCCCTTTAAACTCTAATTTCCATTAGGGCTTATAGCATCTGTTTTTCTCACATATCTGGTTCCTAGCACAGCAGCAGGCATGCAGTAAGTGCAAGATAACCATTTTTAAGTGAATTGTTGGATTCCATATTGAACACAGGAAAGCAGCACATTGAAAGTACATTGTAGACAGGAGTGCACTGAGCACACTGAAAGCAGTAGCTGGTTGCCACTCTTTAGTAGCCGGTAACCTATTGGAAGCATAAGGTGTATACAAGCAAAACCGTACGACTCTTTCTTTTAATAAAACAATATGAATTTCCTTAAAGTGATTGGTACAGTAAGCATAAGAAGGATCAGAGATAGCGAAATAGAATGACCTGAAGGAGTTGGGGAAACCCATAGAGGAATTGGGTCTCTGTTGAGTGAGTGTGGAGGACAGGTAATCCTAGATAAGCAGTGGTGTGAGACCCTGTGAGTTTTATCTCAATTGAACTCTACAGTTTATCATAATGCATTGTTTGGTCTATTATTTTAAAAAAAAACACGATTGTTGAGTAGGTTAGACTTTGTATATACTATGGTCTTTAATTGCAAATAAGGATAAAACCAAAACTTCTAATGTAGTTTCTTACCAAGGTTATGTAGTTTACAGATATTTACCCATCAGCCCTATAATTCTTCTGAAAGAGTTAGTGTTTCATGCTTGTCTTTAGATCTTTGAACTTTTTTCTTTTATCTTTTTCTCCACTGTTATTTCAAGATTAAACGATTAAACTTATTAACCAAAATCTGTCACAGGAACAAGAAAGAAAGTTGTTATGAGCTTGTTAAAAAGTGTCTTTATCTTGTTGGGCTGTTGATAACATTTCATGTCAACTTAGCAAACTAGTGAATCTAATATCCCATTTTGAAATAAATGACTCTTTCTTCCCAGTTGCTGTTTCAATGTTTATAGAAGGAGAAAGGCAGCTCACCAGTGTGCCTTCCAAATTTTAGGCCCCTTGATAGATGCCAGTATTTTACTTTTTTTGTTTTCTCTGAGATGGGAAAATGTGCTGTGGTAGATCAGATTTGCCTTTATAGCCAGCTTAGCTGAAGGAGATGTCGTTTATATTTCGAGGCAAGGCATATATTTTGTTAATAATTTAAAATTTCAGTGGTCGTGAGTGTTCATGCTTTACTATAATTAATTATGAGGTTTTTCTGTGGTATAAGGATCCCCACTGGCTCACTTATTAAAAATATTTGCAAATCCTTCTCAGTTGACAGTGCAGGGAAAGAGTGAGAGCTTTGATGTCCAGCTGCTCTTCCTCACATGGAAATCCTCTCTTCTTTGTAACAACTTTGAGGATCTGGATAATGTGATTTTCATTAAAGGACAAGCAGATTGCTTACAGCAGCCCTGCTCAGTGTCACAGTAAGATACATCCTAGAGCAGTACCCATAGTTTGAGAAAGGAATATTAAGCATTTTACCTGTATTATAAGTTATGATTTAATAGTAGTTCTTATCTACTCAAAGCCTAATTTCTTCTACACTTGGCTCCATTATTTTGGGGCCTTAAACAATATTCACTTGTGAGTCTCGTTTCCAGATCACATTAAAAAGAAAATTCAACCCTCTCAGGACCATCATAAAACTTTTTTTTTCCACTTTGAAGTTATCAAGATTAACATGTAGCCAATGATCTATGTCCAAAACTTAATCATCAAGCAGAGAATTATGAGTTTGTCATTGCTTACATATGTACAAATTTAGCGTTGTGTAAAATGTCTGTTCATGCATTGCAATTGAGTTATTAATACTGGCAGAATTGGGATGATTAAATGTTAGCTTAGATTTGGATCACTAATAGCAGTTTATATTGTCTTCATATAAATCATCCTCAAAGGAGGAGGCTAAAATGTGAAATTAAAAGCAGTGCAAACTGCCAAATCTTTGGGACTAGATAATACGTTTTTCAGTGCTAGAAGAACTTATCTCTGAAGAACTATCACTTTGGTACCAAACTTGTTCCTTGGGCTTCCCTGATAGCTAAATTGGTAAAGAATCTGCCTGCAATGCAGGAGGCCCTGGTTCAGTTCCTGAGTTGGGAAGATCTGCTAGAGAAGGGATAGGCTACCTAATCCAGTATTCTTGTGCTTCCTTTGTGGCTCAGCTGGTAAAAGAATCTGCCTGTGGTGTGGGACACTTGGGTTTGATCCCTGGGTTGGGAAGATCCCCCTGGAGAAGGGGAAGGCTACCCACTCCAGTATTCTGGCCTAGAGAATTCCATGGACTGTGTAGCCCATAGGGTCACAGAGAGTCAGACATGACTGAGCAACTTTCACTTTTCACAGATGACTTTCAGAAGGAACTATAGCTTCAATTAATAGTTAATTCAGTTTACAGGGAGGAAAAACAGAAAACGAGTTTAACCACATAGGGAAAAAGCAAACAAAATCCTATTTGGGTTTTTTTGATGTGCCTTAGAAATACACAATGAATAATCTCATTTTTTATTTCACATACATGCAGTTTTATTTGCCAAATTCAACTGTGCATGCTCTTCCAAAACTTAAGGAAAAGAGAAAAAAAGACTGATTTCAGTGGCTCTAACTTTGCTCATTATTTCACTAATTGAGTTTATGTTAGTAGGCAGTGGTTACATTCAAGTCATGTGTAGTGTCAGTTGAACACAGGGAAAGAATGAGTGATTAAGCACGTTTCAGCTTCTGACTAAGGAACTGACCTATTAATCAAGCAGTGGTAGCTTCATTAGAAGTTCTGTTGAAAGTTGTAGAGAAATAACAACCAATAAGGAATTCAATAAAATGGCAAAATTCATCCACAGAAAATGGAATGGTGGTCGGTAAACAGAAAGTACCAGCCAATTGGAATAGTCAATAATTGGCTGCTGCTGCTGAGTCGCTTCAGTCATGTCCGACTCTGTGGGACCCCATAGATGGCAGCCCCCGGGCTCCCCGATCCCTGGGATTCTCCAGGCAAGAATACTGGAGTGGGTGGCTAAAGCATTCCAAAAAGTGAAACTTTTGAAAGATTTAATTTCTGATAAGTTCTTTATGTACCTGAATTTACATTCCCAAGTATATCTTACCTTTAAACTTAAATATTGGTGAATAGATGGCCCCTAACTTATTTCTCTTTTGTAATATCAGGTAACTTTACTAGCTCTCTGACATTCTTCTTTGTGCCCACTAATTCAATAAACTCCTTGCTTATGATTTGCCAGGGACTATATTACTGAAATATAGAGACAAAATAGGATATGTCCTGGCCTCAAGGAAAGAAAAGCATAAAAATATCACAAGGTAATGTATAATGGCTAGACACTGGGATGAATCATATAATGAAGGCATGTATAAGATGCAACCCCAGTGGAAAGAAAGAAGCACATAAATCTTTTCTTTTTTTCCTTTACTCCCTCAAAGTAAATCTGTCTTGAGGAGGCAAAAGATAACTTTGAATTAGGATGAAAATAAAGAATATACTTGGGAGATACGAGGGCAGGCATTCCAGGAAGAGGGGACAGTTGGGCCAGGGTACAAAGAACATGGCATTGTTTGGAAGTCAGAAGGTGATTATGATTTGTGCATTGGATGGTGTGGGGAAGAATATGAAATTACACAGTGGGAAGGGCCTTACATGCTCTGCATAACAGTTTCAGCTTTTTCCTGTGTCATTATTTCCATGGTATGTTATGTGTACCAAAAGTGTTACCTGTTATGATTTTTTGGTATTATGCTAATGAAACTTATTTCATTTTAATCATTATATATTATCTGTTGTTATAAAACACTTCTAACTTGTGATTTTTATCAGTATTACAGTGTGCTTTTCAACAAATCAATTTCCTCAAAATTAAAAAAGTTAAAATGATGTGCATTTAAAAATCAAACCAGAAACTGGTAAAATCACTTAAGTAGTAAGAAATCATTGAGACCTTTAAACAGAAAGTAAATAATGTTTGACTCTTGTGACCCCATGACCTTTAGCCCAAGGCTCCTCTGTCCATGGGATTCCCAGGCAAGAATACTGGAATTGATTGCCATTTCCTTCTCCAGGGCCTCTTTCCAACCCAGAGATTGAACCTGTGTCTCCCATATTGGCAGTCAGATTCTCTATCACTGAGCCACTAGGGAAGCCCATAGACCTTATTAAATATGTATATTTATATGTTACTTTTCTGTTTTAGTTTTTGCAGCAGTGTAGCTGACAGATGATGAGGGCCTAAACCAGAGGAGAAAACTAGAGTGATATGTAGGAGAGAGCACAGGCAGAGCTTGGTGATTAACAGATGATTGATCCTGGAGGTTGAGGGGGAAAGGCAGATCTGAGGAACTCCCAGGGCTCTCACTTGGTTAGCTGGAAGATTCAGAGTGAAGTTTGTGGAAATGAAGAATTTAAAAGGAAGAGGAGTATGTCCTGTTTGAAGTGCCTGAGAGAGTTGCTCAATCCTAAGTTGTGTAGATCAGTCTGTAGCACAAGATTCTGGTAGGTGAGTGGTGAAGTCTTAGGACTTGACACCTAGGAGAAATGTAAGTAAGGAGCTAGAAGTGAGAAAAGAGTGCAGCGAGGCAATCGGGGTGGGCATTGAAAGAGGGATCTGCAAAGGAAAGCAAAAGTCAGTAGAATGATGCCACTGTAACCAAGGAAGGAAAGCTTGTTTCAAGGAAGAGGGAGTCGTCATCCATCCACCAAAATGATGCTTAAAAGTGTTACCCCTGGGGAGGGCAGAAAGGGATGAGGATTAGAGCAGACTTTAGCCCTATCTTAATTTGTTTAATTTACAAAAAAATGCATTGATTAATAAACACAACTTAAGTATTCAGCTGGTTTGGCATTTAAAATACTGATTTTGGGAGCACCTTCAGTAAAGTGGTAGAGAAAAAAATTAGTTAGCAGGTGGATTCAGTTGTCAGTGAATGCTTTGGAAGTGACGCACATAAGATAGTCTTAAAGTTTTTGTTTGTTTGTTTATGCCAGAGAAATCAATTAGTCAAGAGTCATTTGTTAAAAGAGAATTCTAACTAACTGCTACTACCTTTTTTGGAGTCTGCCATCCCTTACATAAAAAGGGATAGAAGGTGAAAAGGATGGATAAGCCTTAACCTCTGAATGATCCAAGTATGAATTACCTATAACATTTACTGCCCTACTTGTAATCTTCTTGTGACCCATATTCTTGGAGTAACAAACATTGAATGAGTCCCTAGTATACAATAGACAATACTGTATTTAATATCTATATAATCCTTTCTGTATGTGGCTTAATGCACAGTGTCAATGAAGGATTTTCTCTATGTCTGTACCTAGTTCTTGCATAGTTAAATGGGAAATGTTGCCCATTTTAAGATTGTAAGGCTTAAAGATAACAAAGAAGCTTCTAGACTTGAACCTGACACTCTATAAAGGCTTCTTAAAAGTGTTGCTTTATTGCCTCCTACTCCCTTTCTGTCTTTTCAGTTTAGTAACTGTCTTAACCAGCTCTAACAATAGAATTCTTCATGTCAGAAACTACGTTTTTAGGACTTAAAATCCTGTTTGTGGAACAAAATCAATATAAGAGTAAATAAAAATCTACCAGTCATTTCAAAATCCTACAATAAAAAATAAATAATGAATAAATGCATCATCACCCTTAGCAAAAAATAAAGTATGAATTTTGTTACGTATATAGTAACTCTGTGGCTAATAACTAAAAGTTAACCTGGAATATGTTTTGACAGTTTCTATGGTATTGCCTCATCTCTTACTTATGTAACCAAGAGGCACTTGAATTGTTTTTTTATTTGTTTTCTACCATTACTGAGAGCCTGAGTATCACAGAAGTAGCAGCACCATGCCGAGTTAACACTTAGGCTGTGGAGTGAGCGAAGTTTTTGCAGTGTGACCTTGGGAAAGTTACTTAACCAGTCTGAGCTTCTGTCTCCTCGCTTGTAAAAATAATACTCATTTCAAGGTAGTTGTGAGGAGTAATATATGTAATACATATAAAATGTTTAGTACAGTGCCTGGCTTGAAATCTGCATTCAATAAGTGTTAGATGCTGCTTCTAGTATTATTGTTGCTATTTGCTGTGGGACTTTGGCAATTACCTCTAAACTTCAGTTTCTCCATCTGTGAAATAGATACATCATTGGCTGCTGTAAGGATGAAGAGACATGATGTATAACAGGGCACAGAGGCCCCGTAGATGTTAGCTTGTGTCATGACTGCTGTGATTAGCATTAGCGATCAAAGAAGGCAGTGCTGCTAACAATGCTGTAGAATTCTCAGCTCCATAAATTAGAACGAGAAAATGAGCAAGAATTAGTTCCCAGTAACAAAGCAATTAAGAAAATTGCAATTTTTCTGTATGATTAAATCCCATACCTTTTACTTTACAGACAGTACTGCAGCAGGTGATTGAAGATGGCTCAAAATATGGATTAAAAAGTGAACTTTTTTCTGGCCTCCCCCAGAAGAGGATCGTGGTTGAATTCAGGTGAGTACCTACCGATCATATGCGTTGGTTGATCAACTGACTGGGCAGGTGGGTATTTTACTGTTATCATCTGGGTCTCACAAAATTACACATGGAAAAATGAAAACTCAGTGAGATTATGTAATTAAAGTCACAGGAGTTGATCATTAAACCATAATAAAACTTTTTAACTTTAATTTAAAAAGTACCTAATGGTTATTATGGGTTTTTTCCTTTATTATGTATTGATAGATTTTTTAAATTTTTTTAAAAGATCTACTTCTTCATTTTAGTAGATTCTTAAGGTATATATAATGGTTACTATCATATTAAGAATTGCAAAGTAATATAATTACCAGAAAACAAGCTTTGTTGTGTTTGTGATGTATGTGTATATATTTTTAGCTCTATTGAGGTATAATTGACCAAATTATAAGGTAAAGTGCACAGCATGGTTTGATATATATATACACACACACTGTGGGAGGATTTCCCCAATTGAGTTAGTTGATAGCTCTGTCACCTTTCATATTTACTTCTTTGTTTGTGTGAGAACATTTGTTCTACTTGTTTTAACAAATTTCAATTATACAAGACAGTGTTATCAACTGTACTCCCCACGTTATACATTAGCTCCTCAGTACTTATTGTCTTACAGCTGAAAGTCTGAACCTTTTACCAGCCTCTTCTGTTTCCCCTAGCCTCCAGCCTCTGACAACTACTTCTCTGTTCTGTTTCTAAGAGTTTGACTTTTTAGTCTTTGGATCTGACATTTAAATAGTAGCACACAGTATTTGTCTTTGTCTGTCTGGCTCATTTAACTTAGCATAATGCCCTACAGTTTCATCCGTGTTGCTGCAAATGACAGAATTTCCTTCGTTTTTAAAGCTGAATAATATTCCGTTATATGTACAAACCACATTTTCCTTATCCATTCATCTACTGATGGACACCTAGACTATTTTCATACCTTGGCAATTGTGAATAATGGCGCAGTGCACATGGGAGAACAGACATCTCTTCAAGATTATGATTTTGTTTCCTTTGGATGTATGCCCAGAAGTGGGACTGCTGGTGGCTCAAACGGTAAAGAATCCACCTGCAGTGCGGGAGACCTGGCTTCAATCCCTGGGTTGGGAAGATCGCCTGGAGAAGGGCATGGCAACCACTCCAGTATTCTTGCCTGGAGAATCCCCATGGACAGAGACGCCTGGCAGGTTGCAAAGAGTTGGACATAACTGAGTGACTAAGTACACACATATTCAAATTATCCCAGATCAGGCTCCTTTTTTCTCTTTGCATGTTCTCTTAAGTCCTGGTGTACTTTCTTTTTGGCATAAGATATTCCAATCTTACTCAGACCTGGAATTGTCCATTTCCCCCAAGAAGTCCTAGTTCCCTTTTTGTGAAGGAAGCCAAGTTCTGGCTAGAGGAGTGCTTATTACTACTGGAACTCAATTTTTACTGATGTTACCAATTCAGAACCAACATCCCAGGGTCCATTACATGAAATGCATATTATTTAAAATTACCAGAAAAATAGCTTGATGTTTTTATGGCTTTAAGTAGTCTTCATGATAACTTTCTTACATGCCATGCCATCAATAAAACCATCTAATCTTTGAATTGTTCTTAGGTAACCAAAAAAGAAAGAGATCACTTATGGAGTATGGCTGGCAGGTGACTGCTCATGACCATTATTGGAGAAATTGTATTTGCCTTTTTCAAAGCTAAGGAAAAGTGTCGATGAGCTGTTTCCTCACTTAGCTAGAACTTGCTAGAGCCTTTGGCTTAGTATATGTTTTGGTGGAAGATTTTTTTCAGTGGACATGGTAAATACTATTTCTGGTTTCTTAACTCATTATTATAATTTATGGTGATAACTTAAACTTAGTTATGATTAGCACGTGGATAATCAGAGGTGAATGGGATTTATTTGTACTATCTTCTGCCACTCAATTCTGTTCTTAGAAAAAGCAGACCCTCTAAGACTTGGTGAACTCATCTGTTTATGACAAGGATTGATTGTTGAGTAAGCTAACCTTCTTATGGAGCAGATATAAATTATGAATAAATCTTATGCTACCAGTGTGCTCCAATCAAGATATTTAAAGTTTAAATGTTGTTGCACCAAAAGAACAGAGACTTCTGCAGTCATCCTCACACCAGAGAGGAAGTACACTAAGGCCATCCCCCAAAGAAAGTTGCTTGTCGCAAAACTTGATACAGGGAATGGCAAACTTTAGCTTGTGGGCAAAATCCAGCCTGCTATATTTTTGTAAATTTGGAATACAGTCTTAGATACTCATTTACATATTTTCAGAGTGGCTACTTTGATACTTTAATGGCAATTGAGTACAATAGACAAATAATTGAGATAGAGACCAGATGACCTAAATATCTACTGTCTGGCTCTTTAAGAAAAAGTTTGCCACACTACTGATTAGTGTTTTAAAACAACAACCAGTTGTTTTATGTTTCATGTATAGACCAGGAAATTGGGAAGAGCATAGCCTAATGGTTTTTTTGCTTGCCTTGGTCACTTAAGCAACTCTGGTCATCTAGACATTATACTAGGGCTAGAAATCCAGGAAACTCATTTACTTTTCTGGTGTCTCACCTGTGGGCTGGCCAGGCATCTCCCTGTATTCTCTGTCCAGCAGAGTAGCCAGACCTCTTTACAGAGGTGCTCAGGACTCCAAAATAGTAAAGTATCTGGTCTTGTAACAGGTATATCATCACTTATGTCACTGCTGATCAAACCAAGTCACAAGATCATCCCTGACTCAGGGCAGGGAAGTAGATTATATCTCTTAATGAAAGAGTGGCAAAGAGTTTGTAGACACTTTTAATTATTTTGATTATATCTTTACAGTTATGCAGTATACATACCCTTCTCTGGGGAGGCACTTTAGTACTCTTACTCCTTGCTCTTACCTAACTAGCAGTAAACGAATATCAGTAGGAAAGTAGAATAGTATCTGTTACTGCACATTCACCCTTGAAATAGTGCTATTGCCAGTTCTTGAAGTGTGAAAAGTTACCACTCATGCACCTTCTTAATGTTCACTTCCTCTTTACCATCCCTTCTCCCCAACCAAAATCAAAATACCAAGACTAGTCTTTCTCAGTCATCCATTCTCTGGTTTTTTCTCCAAAGTTTTTGTTTCCCATATAATACTCCTTTTTGTTTATGCTTCTAAGAAATGTCTAAAAATAGCCTGTTCCATTTGAGTTGTATTCTGGAGGCTTTTTGAACTGCAGTTTATTTACTTACAGATTTGCCTCTCTCAACTTTTTCCCAAAGCAGTTAAGGAAGGCTGGAACTTTTATAAGCATCTGATCATTAATGGAAGCAGAGCCCATTTCCCAGCAGTCATCTCTGCTTTCTGTTGTTTTTCATCTGGCATTGGTGAGGACTAGAGCTGCTTCTTCCCTTTAGAAGTATTCCAGATTCTGTGATTCTTATTGTGGTTTCAAAAGGGAGACAGAGAGGTAGACAGGAGGGTAAAAATTGATAGAAAACATCCTTCCTGAATTTCTTCTGAGAATGAAAGAGATGGGAAGAGAGAATTTCTTTAAATATATAGTATCTTTAATAGACCAGATGACGTCACCCCAAAGTAAAGAGATAGAAATACTATGTTCAAGAAACTTGCCCCAGGGACTTCCCTGGTGGTCCAGTGCTTGAGAGTTCTCCTTCCAATGCAGGGAGTCAGGGTTCAATCCCTGGTCAGGAACCTAAGATCTCACATGCCTTGGGGCCAAAATACCAAAACATAAAACAGAAGCAGTGTTGTAACAGGTTCAGTGAAAACTTTTAAAATGGTCCACATCAAAAGAAATCTTTGAGAAACAGAAACTTGGCCCTTAAATTGAGATGATGATGGTGATGCTAGGTCAAGGAGCTTGCTCAGGGTCACAGAGCTAACTCTGAATCCTATATGTTTAACCTTTACTGATATAGTGATATATGGTTGGTTTCCCTATATTTTGTCAGATCCAGGAGGAGTGTGATAAAGTGCCAGGGTAGATGACTGTCTGCCTCGGACTTTGGCTCTGCCTGGTGGGTAGAGTAAGACTTGAAGCATCAGCAGTGGTTGCCTCTCTCCTGAGTCAGCCCTTCCTATTGTGTTCAGATCAGATCTGCAGGACCACAGTCAGCGGTGGTAGCCATTCTTCCCTTTTATCAACACATGTTCCCCCACCTTGCTGTTCCTCTATGTGAAGTGTTGCCACAAAACAAATTGACCTCTGGGAAAATGGGAGTCCAGGAGATCAGGCTGCTAGTTTTCACTTAGGAACTGATTTGGTCATCTGGGATAGGACAGTTTATTTCTCTAGTCTATTATATGTGGAAAATAAGAGTAATAATATCTCTTTTCTTATAAGATTGAGGAAATTACATGAAGTAATATTTCAGAGTTCTAGTAAAGCATCAAGTTGTAATCTATAGTAATTACTTTGGCTGCCAGAGGAATTTGTATTTTCCATTTCATTGTATTCCCTTCTGAGTAGGAATGTGGTGCCAGAGAATGTCAAATTGATAGTTCAAGGGAGGTTTTTTGAAGCTCTAAACAGATTCAGTTCTTCTGATTCTAAAAAAAATACAAAAGTTCTAGCCAACAGGAACATTAAAAGATGTTCAACACTGCTAATCATCAGAGAAATGCAAATCAGAACCACAATGAGATATCACCTATCAGAATGGGTATCATCAGAAAGATCACAGATAACAAATGTTGGCAAAGATGTGAGAAAAGGGAACCCTAGTGCACTGTTGGAGAGAATGTAAATTGGTAACGCCACTGTGGGAAACAGTATGGAGGTTTCTCAAAAAAGTAAAAATTACCATATGATCCAGCAATATCACTCCTGGGTATGTATATCTGAAGAAAACACTAATTTAAAAACATTCATGCACCCCAACATTCACAGCAGCATTTTGTACAGTAGCCAAGATATGGAAATAATCTAGGTGTCCATCAGCAGATGAATGGATAAAGATGAGGTTTGTGTGGAATACCACTCAGCCATAACAGTGGAAATTTACCATTTGCAATAGCATAGATGGACTTGGAGGGCATTGTACTAAATGAAGTAAGTCAGAGGAAGACAAATACTTATTATTTATATGTGGAATCTTAAAAAATAGACTAATGAATACAACAAAAACAATCACAGATACAGAGCACAAACTTGGGGTTACCAGTGGGGAGAGGCAAGGTAGGAATAGGGGATTAAGATATACAGACTGCTGCTGCTGCTGCTAAGTCGCTTCAGTCGTGTCTGACTCTGTACAACTCCATAGATGGCAGCCCACCAGGCCCTGCCGTCCTTGGGATTTTCCAGGCAAGGACACTGGAGTGGGTTGCCATTTCCTTCTCCAGTGCATAAACATGAAAATGAAAGTGAAGTCACTCAGTCATGTCCGACTCTTAGCAACCCCATGGACTGCAGCCTACCAGGCTCCACCGTCCATGGAATTTTCCAGGCAAGAGTACTGCAGTGGGGTGCCATTGCCTTCTCCTGACATACAGACTGTTATGTATGAAATAAGCTACACGGATATGTTGTGGCACACAGGGCAACATTTTAAAATGACTTTAAACGGAATATTTTCATTAAAGGTTGTGATTCACTGTTGTACATCTGAAACATAAAATGTAAATCAACTATACCTTTTTGCATTTTTAAAAATGCAAAAGCTATGCAAAAACTATTATTAGGTAATAACTTTAGTTTTTGAAAATTCAAAGGTGACAAAAGGGAGTGCAGTGAGAAGGCAGTGTCCTCCCTACCCCAGTCTCCTGGTTCTCTTTATACAGACATTCACCAATATCAGTTTTTTGCTTACCCATCTAGAGATCATACACATTATACATTCTTCTTCTCCTTTTTTCATTAAACAGTGTATTTTATATATTCCTTTAATATCAGTACATCTATGGCCAGTTTATTTTTAGTTTTTTATAGTATTTTTTTAAAATCAGCTTTATTGAGGTATATAGTACAGTGCAAATCACTGTATTTCAACATGCAGTTTAATGAGTTTTATCAAAGATGCCAGGTCACATAACCACTACTAGCAGTTATGATATCACAGTTTCTCTGTCCTTTTTTTTTAACCTTCATCTGTATTACTCCCTTTTATTCTGCTTACTTGGGATTTAGTTTAAGCCTCCCTTTCTCCCTTTCTAGTTTCTTTAAGGAGAGTCTTTGATTATTGATTTGAAACCTTTCTTCTGTTCTGATATAAACACTTTCATGGTATAGATTGGTCTGCTTTAGCTATATCTCATGAATTTGCTAGTAAAACAGTGCTAAGGGTCACCCTGTTGGCTGACCACCTCCTAGGGATCACAGTCCTTCACTGTCCTGTTCAGTTTCATGAAACCAGTGTTCCATATATCTTTAGTTTTCTAGTTGTTTAAGGAGAAGTATAATTAAGCCTAAGCCTTGTTCTTCTGTCTTGACTTAGAAGCAGGAGATTACTTATTTTTTAATTCCATAGAAGAACATTTGCTTTCTTTCTAAATAACGCGACTGATGATGAGATGGCTGGATGGCATCACGGATGGACGTGAGTCTAAGTGAACTCCGAGAGGTGGTGGTGAACAGGGAGGCCTGGCGTTCTGCAATTCATGGGGTCACAAAGAGTCGGACACGACTGAGCAACTGAACTGAATGATTACGTGAATTTCCTTATAGTTTTATAATTTCACAATTGTATACAGATATCTGTCAGATCAAGGTTTTAAATTGTAATACCCTTAAAAAAAGGTAAATAACAAGGCTCTGGAGACAGACCACAAGTAAGCTCTGTTTTTACCACTTTTAACCAGTTGTGTCCTGGTTAATATCTTTTTTAATATTGAAAAACTTAGGAAATTTTCAAACAGAAAATGTATATTAAGCCTCATATGCTCATCATCTAGGTTCAAGAGTCCTCAAGATATTGCCAAATGTATGTCATTATCATTTTTCCTTTGTGTGTCTCAATTTTCTCATCAAAAATAAGAGATTACATCACAGTTCTTCTGACTGTTGAGTTAATGCATGTAAAGTGTGTCAGACTGTGCCTGTCAGAGAGTGAATGTGCTCTAGAAGCACTGAGTGAGTCAGTTCAGTCGCTCAGTCATGTCTGACTTTTTGCAACCCCAAGAATCACAGCACGCCAGGCCTCCTTGTCCATCACCAACTCCCAACTCAAATTCATGTTCAAGTTGGTGACGCCATCCAGCCATCTCATCTTCTGTCATTCCCTTTTCTCATCCTCTGTCGTTCCCTTTTCCTCCTGCCCACAGTCCCTCCCAATATCAGGGTCTTTTCCAATGAGTCAGCTCCCCTCATGAGGTGGCGAAAGTATTGGAGCTTCAGCTTCAACATCAGTCCCTCCACTGAACACCAGGACTGATCTCCTTCAGAATGGAGTGGTTGGATCTCCTTGCAGTCCAAGGGACTCTCAAGAGTCTTCTCCAACACCACAGTTCCAAAGCATCAATTCTTCAGCACTCAGCTTTCTTCACAGTCCAACTCTCACACCATACATACCACTGAAAAAACCATAGCCTTGACTAGATGGACCTTTGTAGGCAAAGTAATGTCTCTGATTTTGAATATGCTATCTAGGTTGGTCATAACTTTCCTTCCAAGGAGTAAGCGTCTTTTAATTTCATGGCTGCGGTCACCATCTGCAGTGATTTTGGAGCCCAAATTAATAAAGTCTGACACTGTTTCCACTGTTTCCTCATCTATTTCCCATGAAGTGATGGGACCAGATACCATGATCTTCGTTTTCTGAATGTTGAGCTTTGAGCCAACTTTTTCACTCTCCTCTTTCACTGTCAAGAGGCTTTTTAGTTCCTCTTGACTTTCTGCCATAAGGGTGGTGTCATCTGCATATCTGAGGTTATTGATATTTCTCCTGTCAATCTTGATTCCAGCTTGTGCTTCTTCCAGCCCGGCGTTTCTCATGATGTACTCTGCATAGAAGTTAAATAAGCAGGGTGACAATATACAGCCTTGATGTACTCCTTTCCTTATTTGAAACCAGTCTGTTGTTTCATGTTCAGTTCTATCTGTTGCTTCCTGACGTGCATACAGGTTTCTCAAGAGGCAGTTCAGGTGGTCTAGTATTCCTATCTCTTTCAGAATTTTCCACAGTTTATTGTGATCCACACAGTCAAAATTTTTGGCATAGTCAATAAAGCAGAAATAGATGTTTTTCTGGAACTCTCTTGCTTTTTCCATGATCCAGCGGATGTTGGCAATTTGATCTCTGATTCCTCTGCCTTTTCTAAAACCAGCTTGAACATTAGGAAGTTCACGGTTCACATATTGTTGAAGCCTGGCTTGGAGAATTTTGAGCATTACTTTACTAGCATTCAGTTCAGTTCAGTCACTCAGTCATGTCCGACTCTGCAACCCCATGAATCGCAGCACACCAGGCCTCCCTATCCATCACTAACTCCCAGACTTTACTCAAACTCATGTCCATCAAGTCGGTGATGCCATCCAGCCATCTCATCCTCTGTCATCTCCTCCTCCTCCTGCCCCCAATGCCTCTCAGCATCAGAGTCTTTTCCAATGAGTCAACTCTTTGCATGAGGTGGTCAAAGTATTGGAATTTCAGCTTTAGCATGTTTCCAGTGAACACCCAGGGCTGATCTCCTTTAGGATGGACTAGTTGGATCTCCTTGCAGTACAAGGGGCTCTCAAGAGTCTCCTCCAACTAGCATTGCTGCTGCTGCTGCTGAGTTGCTTTAGTCGTGTCCAACTTTGTACGACCCCATAGACTGCAGCCCACCAGGCTCCCTTGTCCCTGGGATTCTCCAGGCAGGAACATTGGAGTGGGTTGCCATTTCCTTCTCCAGTGCATGAAAGTGAAAAGCATTAGGTATTGTTAAATCTTAATTGCAACTTCTCAACCACCAAGAGTAACAAATGTGTTGCTTGAGAATTTGAAGTGGTAAATTCTATTTCTGGTTATCCTGGGAAGCTTGCTACATAAATATTTTTATATTTTTGTTTTAATTTCTGATGCTATAAATATTGATAGATATTACTCATATAAATACAATTACTTTGGGGTCCACAATAGTTTTTAGACACTAAAGAATTGAGAACTAGCACACTAAACTTAATTCCTAATAATGTACTTTGTTTGTGTCAAAACAGTCTCTCTGAATTTCTTCATCTTTTTACCAAGCCCCTACTGTATCTGCTTGCTGAGTGTGCCACTGCTCTGTATGTTATGTGACTACCTCTTGAGTCACACGATCAGTTCCCTAAGGGTGGTTTTTTCTGAAATCTAATTTATCTTTGCTCTAAATGTCCAATTTTAAAAACTATTTATTTTTGGTTGCACTGGGTCTCCATTCTGGGCACGATCTTTATCTAGTTTTGGCGAGCAGGGCCTACTCTTTGTTGCGGTACACGGGCTTCTCATTGCAGTGGACCACAGGCTCTAGGCTCATGGGCTTCAGTAGATGTGACACATAAGCTTAGTTGCTCCTTGGCATGTGAAATCTTCCCGGCCTAGGGATCGAACCTGTGTCTCCTTCACTGGCAGGCAGATTCTTATCCACTGTACCAGCAGGGAAGTACTCTAAATGTCTAATTTTTAACTCTTTGTCCAAAATACCAAAGGCTTTTAGTCCACAATTATATTAAACTATAGAGTTATGACGTAATTCATTTTAGAACTCATTTGTAGAACAGAAAAAAATAACTTTTACAATTATCTTACAGTTCACCTAATGTTGCCAAAAAATTTCA
Source organism: Madoqua kirkii (assembly GCA_006408675.1). Classification (NCBI taxonomy): domain Eukaryota; kingdom Metazoa; phylum Chordata; class Mammalia; order Artiodactyla; family Bovidae; genus Madoqua; species Madoqua kirkii. Next base: position 66,002 of record SJYC01021447.1, on the reverse strand, counting down.
CGTTGGACATTTGCGTTCTACCATCATAGGTAAGTGCTGTTAGTTTCACAGAAAATACTGAACATGACTTTTGGAGCAGTATTGGTTTAATGCTTAAGTAGCAAAAAGACAAAGAAACAAAAAAATGAAATTTATATGAGCTTAATGATAATTAAATATGACCCTAAAATGAAAAAAAAAGTGTTTTAAAAATGACAGAAAGAAATTTGTTTCGAAACCAAAAGATTGACTCAGAAACCAGGTATGTATATTTTGATTTTAACTTGTTAAAAATATGTATGCATATAAAGAAGAACTGAAAGATACATAAATGAAAACAGTTATATGGGATTGATAGTCATCCTCCCAATTTTTTTTGTCCATATATTTTGTTTTAAAAAATAAACTCAGTCTGAGTCTTATGAGTACTAACTGGAGTTTTCAAGACTGAAAATTGAAACAGGACTATCCTAACAAAGATTACTGTAATACTTCTTGGTTGTAATGTTTAAGTGTACAGTAGACTTATGATTTCTATTAAAACATGACATTATATAGTAGCTCATCTTAAAACTACAGTTCAGTTGCTCAGTAGTGTCCAACTCTTTGCAACCCCATGAATCGCAGCACACCAGGCCTCCCTGTCCATCACCAACTCCCGGAGTTCACTCAGACTTGCGTGCAGCCATCTCATCCTCGGTCATCCCTTCTCCTCCTGCCCCCAATCCCTCCCAGCATCAAAGTCTTTTCCAATGAGTCAACTCTTCGCATGAGGTGACCAAAGTACTGGAGTTTCAGCTTTAGCATCATTCCTTCCAAGAAATCCCAGGGGTGATCTCCTTCAGAATGGACTGGTTGGATCTCCTTGCAGTCCAAGGGACTCTCAAGGTTCTTCTCCAACACCACAGTTCAGAAACATCAGTTCTTCGGCACTCAGCCTTCTTCACAGTCCAGCTCTCACATCCATACGTGACTACTGGAAAAACTGTAGCCTTGACTAGACAGACCTTAGTCGGCAAACTAATGCAGTTAGAATTGTGTAATATTAGAATTGGAAGGGATTTTAGAGTTTATCTCATATAATCTGTCTTCTAGTATAGAAATCTGTCTTTTGCATATTTATAAGAAGTGATTTAATCCATACTGGAATACTCTAAAGATGTGGAGAATGTCCGTACTTCTGGAATAGGTTATTGCATTACAGTCAACTTTTGTTGTTACAAAGTTCATAAGAGAGGAAATGACAGGACTTGATGAAAAAGAATATAAGAAATATACTGTGTAAGAAAAATTACATGTCAAGAGCATAGGAGTGATTGATGGGTAAAGCATGATAAACTTGTTTGACAGTTGTTAAGGGAAATGCTTGAACCAGGAAGAGATAATATTTATTGAAACTTACCGTGTTAAGTGTTTTCATGTATTATCTAAACTAGTTTCACAGTAGCCCTGATTAGTAAGTTCTGTTGGTTATAGATGAGGAAACTCAGACATCGAAAGTAACTTTCCCCAAATCACAATGCTAGTAAAGTACAGCAGCAAGAATTTGAAATTAGGTAGCCTAATTCTGAAAGCCTAGGTTTAGGCATTTAGTTGGATTTATAAGATAATAGATGCTTCCCTGGTAGCTTAGCTGGTAAAGAATCTGCCTGCTATGCAGGAGACTTCAGTTCGATTCCTGGGTCGGCAAGATCCCCTGGAGAAGGGATAGGCTATCCACACCAGTGTTCATGGGCTTCCCTCGTGGATCAGATGGTAAAGAATCTGTCTGCAATGCAGGAGACCTGGGTTCGATCCCTGGGTTGGGAAGATCCCCTGGAGGAGGGCATGGCAACCTACTCTAGTATTCTTGCTTGGAGAATCCCCAAGCAGTGGACAGAGGAGTCTGACAGGCTACAGTCCATGGTGTTGCAAAGAGTTAGACTCGATTAAATGACTAAGCACCACATAAGATAGTAAAGTACTACAAAAAAAATAGGGATACAGTCTGAGTACCAGCTTCAAAAGGTGAATTCTGTTGCTGGAACTGTAGAGTTTGGGGAAGTCTAAAAGTAGGGAAACTGGAGAAGTAGCTACTGTAATTTGTCAGCTACGCCTATTGGTTAGGGGTTATTTGCAGAAAACTAGATCTCCTCTAGTAAATGCAGGAGGGAATTTACAATGGGATATAGAACAACTTGCAGAGTTGTTGGGAGTGCTAAAGACGCTTTGGATTAAATTGACGTAGATGATGCCCAAAACTACCACAGAACTTCAACATCAAGGGAGCTTCTGCCTTTTCTTCGATTACTGCCGCTGCCAGAGTCAGGAACCTGCCATTATTCCTGGTTTATTGTACCTTTGAGAATTCAGAGAAGCAAAAGAGGTCACCCATATCCTATCTTTCACTTCCCTTGGAAGTTGTATGGCAGGACACTGGGACCTCTAGTAGTGATGCCACTAAACGTCAAAGCCTCCACCACTGTGCTTTTCAGAAAGAAGTAAAGGTAACTCGCTTTTCACCTTCTAGATCACAAGCAAAGTGTGTCTCATTGCCCATGACTTCTGGAACCCTAACTGCAAGAGGTTCTGGGGTCTGTTACTTTCAGCTTTAGTATGTGCAGAATGGAATAGATGTCAAATGTCAAACCTGAATGCATCAGCAGTACAGAAAGGTGGAGTCCTTGGATTCCTGTGTGCTGTTATTTAGGGAGCAGCATGAGAGGTTGGACTTCATAACTGAAAGAAGGTGGTGAGCTACTTAAAAAAACCGTATGGCTAAGTTCTTTAGGGAACAACCAAATTATATATTCTTTGTTAATTACTGAGATTCTGTTATTTTCTGTCCTTGGAATTGACTTGGAATCACAATTACTCTGTGTATTCATAACCTCCATTAATGTTGATGAAAATTGTGAGATTCAGAATAACTACATCCTCCAAAGTAATTTTTACTCCCTTTCTGTAATATAGATGAAAACACAATATGAATGTTTTTGTTTTTAAAAAAGTTAGTAGATTTTGTCAAGAGAATTTTCTGTTATGTTTTGATATTAGATGGTTCTTATGCCAAAACATATAAGAATGAGAAACTGTATTTTATTGATTACTAGGAAATTTTATAGCAAATCTCAAAGAAGCTTTAGGACATCAAGTAACAAGAATAAATTATCTTGGCGATTGGGGCATGCAGTTTGGTAAGTAAGTTTGAGGTTTTATTTTTCACATCATTGTTAAGTTTAATTTGTTTTAATATCACGTTACTTGATCATCTGGACAAAATATGGTCAAACTCCCATTGGATGAAGTAGTGCCTCCTACCTGGTTTTTTTTTCCTGATGGCTCTTTTCCATAAATCTTGTATTTTACTTATTAGAATAATTCTCACCATACAAGTAAGTTTTGTGGGGAGGAAACTTCATACGTACAGAACAAGTCCTGAAAAATACAGACTTTTGTGGTTTTATTAAAGTAGCTTACATTCATTAGTTAAATGTAGATGTAAGTACTAGAGAAAAAGTAAGGCTAGGCATACACCCTTCTCAACAGCCTCCCCAGGCCAACCTACAGGAATTGGGATTTGTCATACCCTGAGCCAGTGGCCTAGAAGAAAAACAACCTGGCATATTTTGGCTTCCCCTTAAATCGTACAAGTCATGGAGTAGGTGATTGGTCCAAATGAAAAGGAAGAAAAGAGTGAGACCCAAAGAGTTGAATGCCACAGATTATCTCTGATGTCTTGAGTTTACTCAGAACCGTTCGCAGCTCATATACTGCAGTAGTCAAGTTGTGGAATGACAAGATGAATGAAGTTGATGTGGTAGGGAAGGACTAGTAGCATGTAAAATGCAAAGTTTTAATTAAAATTTCAGGCAGCTGCCATGTGCATTTTAAGATCTAGCCCTTGTGTCATCTCGGAAAAGCATTCTCTGACACCCCGACACACCCTTGCCCACCTTCTCCCATCACCAAGTTCCTAGTATCCAGTTCTACCCAAATGGGCTTCTCTCTAACTGTATTCTTTTGTATGCTGCTCTCCTCTGCTAGGTGAAATATTCCATGAAAGCATGGGCTATGTCTTAGTTATTTTTGTATCCATCGTGCTTAGCACATAATAGGCACTCAGAATGATGAAAGAATCTGTCTTGGAAAGTCGTTCACAGTCTATTCCATAAGAAAGGCTAGGTAACATTTTCAATACTAAATACCATGTTCCGTATCTATTGAAATAAAATCAGAGTTTCTAAAAGATAAATTTATCATGATCTTCTCTTATGAACGTTATCTTCTCAGTTAATAAAAATCTTTTTTGGACACTAAAAAGAATAGAACTTGAACCTAACAGTGCCCTTACTATTCATTGTGGAGGAACAGAAAACATGCCTTGCATTTAAAAAACCCACCTGTGGCTCACAGTGGGCACTCAGAGTTTTGGGCTCTAAGCTCAACAGTCACATTTAATAGATGGCATCCACTTTATATGAGTTTGACTGATTCAGGCACTTCACAGCCATTAGCAAATATGTGATTATGATATTCATTAAATTTTAGCTGCAGGGTTTTATTGTAGTGATTTTTCTCTAAAGGACTACTATGGTTAATGGTGTGTCGACATTTCCATCAAACCATCATTGTTAAAGAGTTTTAATTTTGGCTGTTCACCTATCCCATATTAAAAGTTGGCCAACAGTTCTTAAGTACAGAATTTTTGAAAATGTATTAGGTTGAATGTCAAATGGAATTGGCCTTTACTTTTCCTATCTCCATTTTTGAGAATGCTTTGGGTGTCTTTTCACACCAAACTTCTAGGACCCTTAATCATGATCACATTTGCTTTTGCTTAAAAGTGAATAGTGCTAGTACTTATTTTAGTCATCCTTGTAGTTTCTGTCTAAGCTCCAAAGATTACCTACCCTGTGTTTAGTAACATTCCACTTTCTGCTGAGGCTGTATAGAAAAATGTACATCAGCAAGGCCCAGCAGCAATAGCTTCTTTAGATCTGAAGCTACATAACTGACATAGAAACAAATAGTTTTTTTAAATTGTACTACCTATAATTACTCTTGGCCCAGGCTACATATATCCTTCAAATCCAAAATTGCCGTCACCTTTTAGCAAAATGTCTTAAGAATATAAATATTGACAGTCTGTACTAAGAATTTTCATTGTCATTCTCAAACCTCAACTATTATTTTTTTTTAAAGTTCAAATTAGTGCCATCTCTGAATTTTGAACTTACAAAAGACTTAAAAAAACCCAAAAACATAAACAAAACAATGGCAAATGAAAGACAAATATATAGCCAGATAAAAGCATTTTGTCACCTTGAATGAGAAGAGTAATCAGTTTTACTTTCAGTTGAGAACTAATAATTGTAACATTAATCTGATTCCTATCTTTATTCTCACACTTACAAATTTTAAAAGATATTTGAAATCACTTCCCATCATTGTCTTTTCACGAATTTTGAGTGTCTAGTGTGTCTAGTGCCTGGTAGCACGACGTCCTTCCGCAGAGTAGTAGCTCAGTAAATGCTTGTTTTACTGATGTCTTGTCGGGAGGTAGGTGTTGGGCACTGTTAGCACAAAGATAAATTAGTCCCAGACTCTGCCTCTGAGCTCATAGTCTTTTGGTTTCTGTGGAATTAATTTCAGTGAGCCCATCTATATGTATTGAATTTGTGATTCAATATATTGAATTTTGACTTGTGTCAGTTTATGGGGTAGCAGGACATGATAGTGTGTATTTTGCGGTATTCTTAGGATGCATACCTGTTCCTTGCCATGACTGTTCTCTATTGTTCCATTTTTTAATTTTCTCATTTATGGATTATTGTGGTAGGTCTTCTGGGAACTGGCTTCCAGCTATTTGGCTATGAAGAAAAACTCCAATCCAGTCCTTTGCAGCATCTCTTTGAAGTAAGTTGCCGAAAAAAAAATTAGAAAATGCTTCATCTTTTTCAGTGCAGTACAGTGCAGCTTGGTAACACATTTTTACTCCCAGAGGCTTTAAAAAAAACAAAATGCTGTTCTTAAAACAAGGACCCAAAATTCAGGTATGGAATCTTGGCATAAACATACAGAATATCAGATTCAGCTAGGAATTCTTTTGGTCTATTATTTGTTGTTATGTACTGCAGATTCCTTTGCTCTGATAACTATAATTCATTTAGACTTGAAGAAACATGAGTATATACGTTTTTGCTCTTGTTCTGTTGTAGAGGTAAGGCATATATGTGTTTCTACAAATTTGTATATCCTTTTTCATTTGTCTTTCAGCTCCTTTTCCTGGCTTTCGCCCAATGTGCACGTCTTTCTATTCTGCCTCATTTAGTCCCTTCACTCTGCTTTTCTGTCCTCAGTTCTTCCTGGAGCTTATTAATAAAGCTCTTCCTGTCCAATTAATCTCCAGGAATGTGTTTCCTTTTCATTGTCCCAGTTATTATCTCTGGGCCTGACAAAGAGCACAGATACTACCAGCCACTTTGGTAACATATGGGGGATCAGACTAAAGTCGTGTGTAAGGAAAAGCGCTTGCCAAGCAATGTTTACCCCTCTAGCCAGAGCCAAAGAGAGCGCGTCATTTTCATTTTTGTTATATTATTTTGTATTTAGCAAAACACATCTGATTCTTAAAGATCTTTAACATTTGTGATTTCCTCCTGAGTTTGTACCTTCACTTGCATTTTAAATGCCTATGTTTTGATATATGAAAGTGAAAGTGTTAGTCACTCAGTCGTGTCCGGCTCTTTGCGAACCGGACTGCTCTGTCCATGGAATTCTCCAGGTGAGAATACTGAAGTGGGTTGCCATTCCCTTCTCCAGGGGATCTTCCTGACCTAGAGACTGAACCTCAGTCTCTTACCATCTGAGCCATTTGATTTATACTGTTACCCGAAAGATTTTCCCCCCCTCTTTCCCATTGAGAGTTTTATGGATAGTCGAGAGTTTAAAAATTAGTAAATCGTTATGATTGTCAATAAAGTATGCTGCCTTAGTCCTGGCATTTTAGTGTATTATTTTCTAAAACTATGAATAATCGTGAGTATTTTTACCATGAGCTTAATGAACCTTTCATCAGATCCAGGCCCCAGAGACAAACCCACAGTGCAGGAAATGCAAGAAGCCACTTGGAAACCTTGTGTTGTTCAGAGCACATTCTTTAAGAATGTAGAGTACAGTTTGACATATGAGAGTTACTCCTGGCGTTTTCTCCCACCCAAACTCAGAAGTTTTTTTATTTAATCCTGACAATAGTAAATGTTTGTGGCCCATAATCTTTTAAATATTGTAGTAAAATTTGTTCTTAAACTCTCTGGTAACCTAAACATACATTTATTCTATGCAGTTTAATACAGTTTCCTGCTTCTTGAGACTCATAAGAAGACGGGTATCAGACATCTGCATTAGAGATTGTTGATTGACAGACACACATAAGGAACAGGTGAACAGGGTACTTCCATGAATAACAAAAAACTCAGGGCATAATAGTACTGCTTTCATTAAGTGTTCTTCTGCCTAATAGCTTCATGGTGGTGGTGTTTTAGTTGCTAAGTCATGTCTGACTCTTCTGTGACCCCATGGACTGTAACCTGCCAAACTACTCTGTCCATGGGGTTTTCTAGGCAAGATTACTGGAATGGGTTGTCATTTCCTTCTCCAGGGGATCTTTCCGACCCAAGGATCAAACCTGTGTCTCCTGCTTGGGAGGTGATTCTTTACCACTGAACTACCTGGGAAGCCCTAATAGCTTCACAGAGGAGCAGTATTTATAGACAAAAAAGAGCTAGTCAAATACACCCACCTTGCTGTTTGTAATAGTAGACAGCAATCCATTAGAGCACTTATCTGCTTTCTTCCTCCTTCCTTTGCTGAATGGAGAAAAATGCAGAGCCTGCTATGGCAGACTCTAGGTTATTTTATCTTTGTGCTATTTTTGCAGACCCAGTTTCATTTTTAAAATTACAGTTGTCACCACAGGTTACTTCCAGCAACAGCTTTTAATATTAATGAGAACGTTTGTCCCTTTTTGAATGGTAAAGTGAAAGTGAAGTCGCTCAGTCGTGTCCGACTCTTTGCGACCCCATGGACTGCAGCCTATCAGGCTCCTCCGTCCATGGGATTTTCCAGGCAAGAGTGCTGGAGTGGGGTGCCATTGCCTTCTCCAGGGGATCTTCCTGACCCAAGGATCAAACCCGGGTCTCCCAGATTGTAGGCAGATGCTTTACCGCCTGAGCCACCAGGGAGCCCGAGTTTGAATGGTAAGCAAATGTTAATGATTTTGTCCTGTTTCTAAACAGAAAACCTGAACCTTGGTCAAACCCATTTTTTTTCCTTCTCAAGTTACAGATGGAGCTCTTTTAGAGGAAGGATCTGTCTTCTTGATCTTTTATCTGCAGCCTCAGACACCATGCCTTATAGTAAATGCTTGAATGAATTTGCCTCTTCTGTTTAAGTTGTGGCATAAACTTTTTGTAAAGCTCCAAGGAAGGGCTAACTATCATAGGATACACTGTTTAGCATTTGTCCAAAATTTAACTTACCATGCAGTTTACTGGTGAAGAAGCCAAATGCCAAGCCCAAGAATCCGCACAGGCACCTTTGCTCCCGAGTGCCCTGTGTGCTGCCCTGCCTCACTCCACCACTGGCACTACGGAGTGCCTTTCTGAGCCAGTCGTTTCCACCGGCTGTCATTGTTTACAAAGCGTCTTCCTTTCTTTCAAAATTAAATTTCTGTACCCCAGGCACAATTAGTAGTTTAGCTGTCACAGTTTCAGTCTTCTGGCGTATTTGTTTTAAATTTGGCTTTGACCATCCAGGAGCAGATTTCATGGCCTGGGTGCCTCTAATTTGCACCATGATCAGTATCCCCCCAGTTTCAGTTTCTTAGCCAGGTTAGAAATTATAGATTTAGCATTTGTTTTCCGTGATGAAAATATTGAACGCAGTCGTGTCTCTGCTGCATTTCCATGCTTGTGCTTTGCTCTATTTAAAATGGTTGTTCTCTGCACCTGTGGTCATTCTTTAACCAGGACATCTGGCCATGCTGTGCATTGACCTAGGACTATTTTTCAGCCAACGTTCGAAACCTTTCCTTTTCATTGTTGTACTAATTTTTCACGAACCAGAGAAGTGGCTTTTAATAGTTCCTCCTCTCCCCCAAATTGGTTGATGAGTTAAATATTTTTGCAGTTTAAAATTCACACTGTTGATTCAAAACATTAGTAGTAAGTTTTGAAATACTTTTCAAAAAGCCTTCCCACTAACATAAAAGAGTAGTTGTTACGATGTTAATGATGTTAATAATGTTAAATCTGAATCATAGGTATATGGGGGTCATCATTTACTCAGTTTTAATGATCTTTAAAAGTAATTTCTCAGAGTTCCTCCTAGATTTAAGCTACTTGAATGGACCTTAATAAAAGCTAACTCTGTACCTTTAACAGAGAACCCAGTCACTTTTTTCTGTTTTTGGTTTTTTGGTTTGGTGGCTTTTTAGCTTGTTTGTGTTTTGCTACAGAAGATTTTAGAGCTTCAGTCGTTGATATTGCATATTAATTGTATTTTGAGAACTATAGAAATTCCTCTGAAATGTGAGCAGCCTCTCATAAGAGGTAAACATGCCAATACAATATGCATTAGCCTTGTACCGTATCACTGGCTTTTTTTTTTCCCCTTTGGTCATGCCACACAGTTTGTGGGATCTTAGTTCCCTCATCAGGGAACAAAGCTGGGCACCAGCAAGGAAAGCACCATATACTAACCACTGGACCACCAGGGAAGTCCCCTAGCACTGGCATTTGTAAAGATTCAGGATGATCCCTGTAGTATTTCATTATTTTTACCCTGCCCCTTTTCTAAAAGGATTTGAGGTAATCACAGTGATAAGCATTTAACAAAAAAGACATAGAAAGTTGGAGATATTGTATTGCTAGGTAATATATATGTAAGAGATTTTATCCTGAGTTTCCTGATATCAGTAGCAAAATAATAAAAACAAGATAAGGCAGGACCAAAGCATGAATTTAATAAGTGATAATGTTTACTTGCTCCCATTTTTTAAAATCAAAAGACCATGTTTTTTTCTGACTTGAGACTCTCAAAACAATTTCTCAAAGTAAATCAAGCCTAAATCAATTCTAGACATATATAGGATTATATATGCAGTTAATATTAATACTGTTTAAAGAATTGAATTTAAATGTAATCTGTTGATTTAATCCACAGTACTTTTTTCAGGGAAAATGATTGTTGTGATTGAGGTGGATTTTACTTAACGTCTATAAGAAATAGCTTTTAAATAATAAACCTGAGCCTGAACCCAGCCATCACTTTTGAGAGTGGTGGGAGCCAACTCAAGTCACGTTAGGGATTTCCCACCTCCAGGGTCACACAGAAGCTCTTGTGTGCATCCCAGGGAAGCTGTCAGGCCTCTTCTTGGCTTCAGGGCACGCTACTCTTGACTGACATGCCCGAGATCCAACTTACACGATGCCCTGGAGGCACCCAGCTCTGATTGTGTGACAGACTTCACCTGGGAGGTCTTGCTGTGTCTCAGTTCCACAGGCCCGGAGACCAGCCTCCCTGTGTGGGGACCCTGAACCTCTGCCCTGTGAGGACCCGCCGCCACCTGAGGGGCTGCCCAGCCTATGCTGTCCCCAGGTTTTCCCTCAGGCCCTTCTCAGTCTGGGCAACTCTCTCCTCTCTCCTGGCAACTTCTCTGCTTCCCCGTTGCTCGGGATGTGTCTTCCCCAGAGCCACGTGCTTTCTCCCTCATTCTCACTCCCCTCAGACAGTGCTAAGTGTCCCATTGTTCTCTGGGTGTTCTTAGTACAAGAATGGAAATACCCAGCAAGGCCAGACTAAACATGTTAAGAGCTCAGCCATTATCTCACCCCACTGAAATGTGGGAAGAACAGGTTTTTCAGCAGAGAGCAGTATTTATTAGGTGACCCACAGCAAGTCAGTAACTGTCACCCTTTGATAGAGGTGTAAGATACCATGAATGTAATTATATATACACAGAGAATAAAAATCAGAAATTCCAAACATTAAAAGAAGATAAAGGGATGGTAAAATGCTGTTTATATGCTGCTAATGATGTTCTAATGAGGAGAAGCTTGGTCATTAATACATTAGTTACATCAAACGATTTCTTTTTTACCTAGGAAGTTTTGACTGTATTAACTGATATATTAAATTATAATAACATGAATTTGAATTTCTTTGATATTTCATTTAATATTGGGAATTAGTCTCAACCGGAGACATTTCTGATCAATACATGAAACATTAAATGAACTTGTTTGGATTATAGTCAGGAATTTGTTACATGTTATTTTCTAAAATATGAGATCAAAATTAAATGCATTTTAAGATAGAGGACAAACAAATATTGAGATGAAAGAATCTTTAGTATCAAAGTTATGCTAACCATCCTTAGCAGTTACTTTCAGTTTTAAAAACAAAAATAACCAGGAGTGGGGTTAGAACCCTGCATCAAGGAATTCAGGTGTGCCTATGCGGCTCTTGTATTCTAGAATCAAATTTAAGGACTGAGCAGGAAGTGAGAGAGCATTATCTACTACTTTAAGTTTTCACACTTATTTCTTACATTTGGTCATCCCAAGAGCTGATTATAATTAATCAATTAAATTAGAAATAAAATGTCATGCTTTTTGGCAATCCCAACATTTAGAAATAGAAGGAACGATTAATACTCCTTTCAGGAGTACAGCTGGCTTTTGCATTCTAGTAACCTAAAAGAAAAATTGCATCTCCATCTTCAAAAACACTTTTTTTCAACCATCCTCAAAAACACCTTATTCAGCCACACTGTTACATATCAAATGCAAATTTAAAATTTCCTTTTTATTCCCTTTGAGTCTGGATCTAACCTCATAAGGGGGCTGTCTTCAGAATACATACTTTCTGAGGGTAATGGATTCAAAGTAACTGTAAATTGAAAATTGTAATTTCAGAAATGCATTGTATAAAATTTTACTTTGAAGGAAAAAGTATTTCTTGAATGTTAATAGTTTTATATAGTATGTTTACAGGCAGATTGTTAAATGCTAATTAAGGATCTTCTATTGTTGTGTTTGATAATGTCAGTTGATTCTCAGTAATGATTGGTTTCTCCCTACAAATTGCTGAAATGCCAAGCTAATTCTTCATGAATTAGGAATGGCTTTTTGTTTTAATTATTTCTATTTTAAATTTTAAGAAAGGGAGAAAAAGATTATGGTGATATTTATCCTAAAATATTCTTAATCAGTATTTTGAGTGTATGTTAGATTTTTTAATGTTTGACTGTTTGAGTTTAGGATCCTAGATTTTTTTTTTTTAAATCTAATACCTTTCCTCTTCTGAAAATAAGGGTTTTTAATATATTTACTTCTAAACTGAATGTGCATGCACGCACACACCACACATACTTGTATGTGAGAGAGAGATGGAGAGAAGAAGGGCAAGAGAGACAGGGAGAGGGTGGAGGTATTAATTTTGAGTAACAAGCCATGTGCCTTTACTTCTGCAGGCTGGACTATTAAGCAGTTGTCATTGGATAGGTCATTCAAAAGTCAGGAAGTCTGCAGATTACTGTTTTGCAGTGACTCTTTTTTTTTTCTACATCTTACCAAAAATCTTCTTTCTCTGTGTTCTAACTGACTTATTCATAGGACCATGTAGAAATTAATTGTTTATGATAAGTATCAGGTCTCCCTAAACCACCCTTAAGTTTAGGATTTACTAGAAGGATTCACAACACTCAGCATATGGTTGAACTCACAGCTAAGATCTGTTATAGCAAAAAGATGCCAAACAAAATTAGCAAAGGGAAAAGGCACATGGGGGCAAGTCCAGAGGAAATCAGGCCCAAGCCTCCAAGTCCTTTGCTAATAGTCACCCAGGATGTATTTAATTCCTCCTACAACAAATTGTGACAGCCTGTGTGAATTGTCTACCAGGGAAGCTCATTGGAGGCTGATTATGTAGCCGCCCTCTGTATAGCTTGGCACTAAAATTCCAAACTCCTGGAAGAAAAGTGGGTGTTTAGTATAAACCATATTGTCTGCACAAGCAGTTTAGAGGCACAGTGATCCACTCCTACTGGTTAGATTGGTAGGAGCATTGTCAAAATTCAAGTTCCCCAGATGGCAGCCAAGAGCTAACCCTAACCCAACACATTTTAAGGATAGCAGTTTCTAGACCTGCTGTGTTATTAACTCTTTTCAGAGTTGGACACAACTTAGCAACTAAACAGGAACCTTTATTTGAAAGCACTTATCTGTTCGCTTTTGCAATTCCGGTAATTAACATGAGCCATCTATGAAAGCTGAGGCCTTTTTAGCTTGAGATAAGTGTTTAATACCCTGTTCCTTTCCTTAGTAGTGTCTCGAGGGTATAAGCCACATTGTTGTTGTTTAGTCTCTAAGTCATGTCTGTCTCTCTGCAACCCCATGGACTGTAACCCTCCAGGTTCCTCTGTCCATGGGATTTCCCAAACAAGAATACTGGAGCAGGTTACCATTATCTTCTCCAGGAAATCTTCGCGACCCAGGAGTCAAACCCGCATTGGCAGGTGGATTCTTTACCATTGAGCCACCTGGGAAGCCATAAGCCACATTATGGTTGTCCTAAAGTATTCTCCAGCAATAAAATCACTTTTTCTACCTAAGGTCTGCTGCCATGAAATTTTAAGAGTATGTAAGGGTTTAGAGGTCTCATATTTTTGGGTGGCTTATTTGCCAATTTTTTTAATATCATGCTACTTTAATAGCTTGCTGGAAAAAATATGAGGATAGTAAATTTGTTGTTTATGTTTCACCTGGAAGTGAGTTACAACTTTATAGTCCATAATGCATCACTTCAATATTACTTGAGCTATATTGTTGATATTTTTATATCACTTATCATCCTTGTGGTTTAGAGACTGGAAAATGATTCTGTGAACACAAAATCCTAGCACTGGAAGAGCCGTTAATAAGTCATCCACCTGTACTCCCATCACTGGGTGGGGCAGAGCTAAGCCAGCCAGCACAGATCATGCAAAAGCACGCTGAAGTGAGTGCTTCCCACGGTTCTCAAGAGCCCAAGTTGGAGTATAATTAAGCTAACTATCCCAAAGGTCTTCCTGTATCACCTGTTTTGTTCCCCACACCCCCTAGTCTTTGCAGATTTAGAGAAGAGTTCAAAATGTTTTTTATTACTGCTAAATAACTGCTAAATCATCCTTTGGCCTTTTCTTTCTCAGATTGAACTAGTCTACCGTCTTCAGCCTTTTCTCAGAGAAGTCACAGCAATAATAATTTCACTTTTTTTTTTTAAGAAGAAATGCTAGCTTAGTCTAAACCCGGCATTCTTGACCTAACAGTATATGAACTTGTATGAGAAGAAAAAAAATTATGCATTATTTTCATTAACCTCAATCAGAAATTTAATGTTTTCCTCTGTTACTATATCACAAATATTTTAAAATATTTGAACATTAATATTTCAATGTGATTATTTCCTGTATTGTATAATCCTATGTATGTGCATTTTGAGAACAGGTAGGTAGGGCTCACTAAGGATCCATCAGTTCAGTTCAGTCGCTCAGTCGTGTCCGACTCTTTGCGAGCCCATGAATCGCCGTACGCCAGGCCTCCCTGTTCATCACCATTTCCCAGAGTTCACTCAGACTCACGTCCATCGAGTCCATGATGCAAAGAAAAAAAAAAAAGGTTATACTCGTGAGAAGGGCACTTGTGTAACCTTTAAATGAAAATTCTCGAGATTGTTTTGTTTTCCTCTTTTCTGTTTTGAAGATAACAGTGACTAGTAGTGTACTTCATTTAATATACTATTATGCCTTTAGGTTTATGTACAAGTTAATAAAGAAGCAGCGGATGATAAAAACGTAGCACAGTCAGCACATGAGTTCTTCCAGCGACTGGAACTAGGCGACACGCAAGCACTTGCACTGTGGCGGAAATTTCGGGACCTGAGCATAGACGAGTACATGCGGATTTACAAGGTACCCACCCACTCTCCTGCTGTCCTGTCATGCAATACAGCTCTTCACTGGCACTCCTGGCCGGAAAGGTTGCTTCTGAAGCTCAGATTTGTTGTTTTGTCACTGAGTTGATAGTTTGGGACTCACATATTGTTCTTTGGGCTGAAAGTTAGAGCTATGAAATAAATTTAAAAAATGAACTTCACAGGCTGAATATGAAGTGATATCCTGGTACTTCGTTTCAGTCTGGCATTTCTTTTCTTTCTTCTATCATCCCTTCACTTTTTCTTAACCATTGTTTCTTCTGATGCTTCCTTAGGCATATATGATGGCTATAAATTTGTTCATCTAATAACCTGTTGGGAATGGGAGAAATACAACAGTTAGTAAAAGACACAGAAATTCTTTTCTCATAGACTTTACATTCTCACATGGACACAGCAAATTAAACAAATTCACGGCAATACGGATTAAATAGGAACTTTGAGAATGTGTTCAATGGTGATGCGTGCATGGAGAAAAGTGGAACAGGAGGGAGGATCAGATGGGCTGCCTGAGCAGGGTTTCAGCAAAGAACCCACATGGCTGGAGTAAGGAAGCGAGATGAAGAACAGTAGGAGCAGGGTCCAGGGGGTAGAGTAGGGCAGGAGATGGGACATTTTCCAGGACTCTGCAGTGGAAATGGCTAGCTTCCTGCTGCGGTAGAGACGTCCCATATCACGCTGTCCAGTATGGCGGCCTCCTGCCGCCCGTGG
The DNA here is from genome assembly GCA_006408675.1 of Madoqua kirkii. Taxonomy (NCBI): domain Eukaryota; kingdom Metazoa; phylum Chordata; class Mammalia; order Artiodactyla; family Bovidae; genus Madoqua; species Madoqua kirkii. Next base: position 50,294 of record SJYC01021447.1, on the reverse strand, counting down.
CCATTGAGCACTTTCAAGAGTAGTGTGACTGAGAAACTAAATGTTCACTTTTCTTCCACGTGCATTTGAATAACCACAGGTGCCTAGCAACTCCCCTCCTGGACAGCACAGTACCACTGTGGGGGCTTGACTGATACGGGGGAGCCACTAGAAGGTTGGAGTGCCAGAGTGACTTGATTTAATTCTTATTTTCCCCATTGTATGACAGACTGTAGAGCATCCTATTTTGTCTTAGGGTAAGATAATTAATAGGACTTGTAAGTAACTCTTTTTCCTTTTGTTTCTGAACCCTCTTAGCGTCTAGGAGTACACTTTGATGAATATTCAGGAGAATCGTTTTATCGTGAAAAATCTCAAGAAGTCTTAAAGTTGCTGGACAGTAAAGGACTCCTACAGAAAACACTGTATGATCAGGTTCCTGTTCTTTAGAAAGTTCTTTGAAGTTAGTTTTGATGTATTCTCTCAGTAAAGACAGCAGAGTCTCATGTGCAGCTTTCCTGGCATTTGTTATCAAGCTTTTTGCCATTCAGACTAGTTTGTGCTGCCAAAGCAAAATCCTGGTAAGCCTGAGAGAAAGACTATTATCTTGTTTTTACATATGAGGAAACAAGCACAGAAAATGTAAAGTGATCTGTCTAAGCTCACACAAGCTGATCATGGTATAACTGGAATAGGGAAATAAAACTCTTCATACTCAACCCTGCCTCTTTAAAAAGATCCCATCCTGTTCAAAAGGATTTAAAACAGCTCCTGAAAATAGCTATAATACAACACAAAGCTTTTGAAAGAGTAAAATGAGGAAATCAAGAAGCAGGAGCAGAAAAAATAATAGGAAGTCAGGAATGATATTAGTACAGCATGTGACACACACTGGGATTCTGCTTCTTTGCTTACGGTAGGTTTCCACTTTAGCTTTGAGCTCATAAGCCAGAGAAATGGTACCTTCATAGGAGCCCAGGCATGTGTAACACAGAAGCAAACCAGTTGCCTAGATGTACCATTTTTCATAGCACCAAAAAGCAGCTTCTCTCATCCTTTTAAGAAAGACAAGAGGATGTGGTTCACAGCATCCTCAGTAGTGTCCTTAAGGAAAATTTTAGATTGCCGTGTACAGATTCTAATTTTTGATTGGGCAGGAAAGACAGTAACAAAATTTGCTTGTTTTATTACTCATAGTTACTCTTGCATGTTAAAAACTAACTCAATATTGAGTGTTATAAATACCTTGGATTTGAAGAACATGTTTCATGGTTAAACTGTAGTTGAAATCTCGTTTTTAACTCTGTGTTAAAGACTTCAGTTACCTCATCCAAAGCTACAGAATTTAAAATGATAAGTAAATATTAAACCAAATACCTACTCTTAATAGTCATTCAAGTGCAGATTGCCTCCTGTTTTTCTTCATTGTTATACTGCTTATTGCTACGTAAGGAATAAAAATAGCTTCCAGTTTGCCAAAGATAAGGTTATAGACACGGTATTGTTAAAAGTCTTAGTTCATTATGTTGTTTCAGAATTACCTTTTTTTTTTGCATTTTCTAGAAAAGGCACTGCTGTAGTAGATCTTTCAGGGAATGGTGACCCCTCCTCAATTTGTACTGTAATGCGAAGTGATGGGACATCTCTGTATGCAACCAGGTTTGTGTCTTATATGAAGCTCATCATTAGAACGTATGATTTCATGTTCTTTGTTCTAGGATTAATGCTAAGACAAATCATTTCATTCTCAAAACTGTTAACAAATCCTACTTTCTTAAAGTCTCATCACTCAAGATATTGAGTTTATATTTATTGCCATTTATAGTTCCTCAAAAGGTTTAATATCATCAGAAAAGTAAGTGGAAAACTGTTTATCATTAAACATAATAACACTTCCAGAGATGAATACACTGTTCTACAGACTATAAAATTGAAGTGCCTTGTTACCAACTGTAAGTATTTTATATCGCACATTGCCAGAATATGTATGCTACAAGGAGCTCATGTTGGCTCAGTGGTATCCTCACTCTGTAAAGATCGTCTAACAGGCACATGAGTGCCAGTCCTCATTCTGATTTTTGGTAAAATAGGCCACGGGGGAAGTAGGCCATATCGCTTAAATTTTGTCATCTGTCTCCTTGACCAAACCCTATGGCAAGGAGCAGTCTTTATTTTCAAGCTTCCCTGGTGACTCAGACGGTAAAGAGTCTGCCTGCAATGCAGGAGACCTGGGTTCAATCCCTAGGTCTGGAAGATCCCTTGGAGGAGGGCATGCCAACCCCCTCCAGTATTCTATCCTGGAGAATCCCCATAGACAGAGGAGCCTGGCAGGCTACAGTCAGTCCATGGGGTCGCAAAGAGTCAGATAGATATGACTGAGTAACTAAGTACAGCACAGGTTTATCAAGCACCCTTATTTCTGAGACAAAGCTAATAGGAAGGAGACAACAGGACAATACAAAAACCACACAAGCAAAACACAGCCAGAATCAAGCAGTGCTGGCAGAAGGTTCTAGTGTCTCCCATCCTAGAATCTTAGATGACAGACCACTTCTTTAGCATAAAGTTGTGATATTTAGTTGTTGTTGTTGTTAACTACATCATTTTTCCCCCAGACAACTGTAAACAACCATCCAGTATCTTCCTGTCCCTTAGAAAATTCTTATTTTCTGTTACTTTTTGGCATTTCCTTTTATCAGTTCCATATAATTGGACTTAGGCACCTATATATCTGAGAGGTGCATTTCTTTTTCTAGATACAAAGATGTACAGTAGAAATTTTTTTTGATGCTAGCCAATTGCTGGACAGATTAAATAAACCTTTGAGTAGTTTTTATAAGAAATGTGTTTACTTATAAGCAGTAGGGAATTAAATCTGTTATCTTGTAATAAGCTATTAGTTCAGTTCAGTTGCTCAGTTGTGTCCAAATCTTTGCGACCCCGAGGACTGCAGCACGCCAGGCCTCCCTATCCATCATCAGCTCCTGGAATTTACTCAAACTCACATTCATTGAGTCTGTGATGCCATCCAACCATCTCATCGACTGTCACCCCTTCTCCTCCCACCCTCAATCTTTCCCAGCATCAGGATCTTACCAAATGAGTCAGCTCTTCGTATCAGGTGACCAAAGTACTGGAGTTTCAATTTCAACATCAGTCCTTCCAATGAATATTCAGGACTAATTTCCTTTAGGATGGACTGGTTGGATCTCCTTGCAGTCCAAGGGACTCTCAAGAGTCTTCTCCAACACCACAGTTCAAAAGCATCAATTCTTCAGCACTCAGTTTTCTTCACAGTCCAACTCTCACATCCATACATGACTACTGGAAAAACCATAGCCTTGACTAGACGGACCTTTGTTGGCAAAGTAATGTCTCTGTTTTTGATTATGCTGTCTAGGTTGATAATAACTTTCCTTCCAATGAGTAAGCGTCTTTTAATTTCATGGCTGCAGTCACCATCTGCAGTGATTTTAGAGCCCCAAAAAATAGTCTGCCACTGTTTCCACTGTTTCCCCATCTATTTGCCATGAAGTGATGGGACCAGATGCCATGGTCTTCGTTTTCTGAATGTTGAGTTAGAAACGTTGAGTCCATTTCTAACTGTTGCTTCCTGACCTGCATACCGATTTCTTAAGAGTTAGGTCAGGTGGTCTGGTATGCCCATCTCTTTCAGAATTTCCCACAGTTTATTGTGATCCATACAGTCAAAGGCTTTGGCATAGTCAACAAAGCAGAAGTAGATGTTTTTCTGAAACTCTCTTGCTTTTTTGATGATCTGGCGGATTGTTGGCAATTTGGTCTCTGATTCCTCTGCCTTTTCTAAAACCAGCTTGAACATCAGAGAGTTCACGGTTCACGTATTGCTGAAGCCGGGCTTGAAGAATTTTGAGCATTACTTTACTAGCATGTGAGATGAGTGCAGTTGTGCTGCAGTTTGAGCCTTCTTTGCTATCCCCCAAAATAAAGTCTGACACTGTTTCCACTGTTTCCCCATCTATTTCCCATGAAGTGATGGGACCAGATGCCATGATCTTCGTTTTCTGAATGTTGAGCTTTAAGCCAACTTTTTCACTCTCTTTCACTTTCATCAAGAGGCTTTTTAGTTCCTCTTCACTTTCTGCCAAAAGGGTGGTGTCATCTGCATATCTGAGGTTACTGGTATTTCTCCCGCCAATCTTAATTCCAGCTTGTGTTTCTTCCAGTCCAGTGTTTCTCATGATGTACTCTGCATAGAAGTTAAGCAAGCAGAGTGACAATATACAGCCTTGACATACTCCTTTTCCTATTTGGAACCAGTCTGTTCCATGTCCAGTTCTAACTGTTGCTTCCTGACCTGCATACAGATTTCTCAAGAGGCAGGTCAGGTAGTCTGGTATTCCCATCTCTCTCAGAATTTTCCACAGTTTATTGTGATCCACACAGTCAAAGGCTCTGGCATAGTCAATAAAGCAGAAATAGATGTTTTTCTGGAATTCTCTTGCTTTTTCCATGATCCGGCAGATGTTGGCAATAAGAACTCCCAAACTGCAACTCACTGCTAAACAACCATCGACAGGAAAATGTTGGATCCCACCAAAAAAGATACCCCATGTCCAAGGACAAAGGAGAAGCCCCAGCAAGATGGTAGAAGGGACAGAATCATGTTTAGAATTAAACCCCACACCTGCCAGAGACACTAGGAGGGCTGAAACAAAACCTTGTGTGCACCAGGACCCAGAGACCCCTGGGTTCCCTTACCCTGCTGCTTTCTGCTCCACCCCTGGGGTGGGGGTGGGGGGTGTCCTTTCCCCAATAAAGTCTCTTTGTCAGCACATGTGTCTCCTCTAACAACTCATTTCTGAGTTTAGCCCACTGTTGAGCCCTAGAAGGGATCCCCTTTCCTACAACAGTGAGAGCCCTCTTACTAGTTTGCAGATGTCAATCTTCTCATTGTATCCTCATAAAGCAGAGAGCAAAGAGAGAAGCAAATTTTTCCTGTTTCTTCTAAGGATACTAATCCCATTATGAGGGCTCCACCCATATGATCCAGTTACCTCCTAAAGATTCCATTTCCAGATAGCATTACAATGGGGATTAAAGTTTTCACATATGAATTGAGGAGTGTGTCCAGCTCTGCACCAATGGACTCTAGCCTGCTAGGCTTCTCTGCCTTGGAATTTTCCAGGAAAGAATCCTGGACTGGGTTGTCATTTCTTACTCCACAAGGAATAAGAGGCACAAACAATCAGAACCCATATCAACTTCCAACAGCATCCAACACCTATTTTTTCAGAATTAACTGAGTGAGACTGGACATGAATGCATGGAGAACAAATTTAACCATATATTTTATTTTTGTTGTTCAAAGTAGGGAGGAAATCTGTGCATGATTCACCTATCATGCTACAGGCCTCGAGGTGAATTCCACATGGTCATTCACCTTGAGTTAAGGACCACTCTTTAATGGAGAACACAAGCTGAGGGTCAGGAAGAGAAGATGGCATGGCCTCAGGTCTTCCCATTATCCTAGAGAGAGAGAGATGCTGTGGCTAGGTGCTGCTGCATTTCAGTAGAGGGACATGTACCCTGAGATGATACTTTCTTGAAGTAAAATTGTGAGAAATCAGCCTTGTCCAAATGTGGAAACAGAGACTGGAGCCAGTGTGACTATGTTTAGGTGCCAGCTGCCCAATACCTGGGGATTTCAGGGGTTCTTAGGAAGTTACAACTTCTTTTGTTAGGGGTAGAAAGTTATCCTGGGAAGCTAAGTTTGGGCACAGCCCATCCTGCTGGCAGAAGGGGAAACTCTCGTCCCTCCTGGCACGACACACAAGGCATCAGGGCTAACTCTCACAGACATTTTAGGGTGCTCCTACTTGAGGCACCTACTCATCTATTCATTTTTCAAGAATGAAAATAACCTGCCAATGGCCAGTGTGAACAATACTGTGCTACAACAATCTGCTAGGTAAAGAAAATGTTTGAAGTTAATGGAAGACTGCTCAGAGGTGGAAAAGTTTCAGTGGCGTACCTGTATTACATTCAGACACTTCAGAATATTAAGTTATAGAAAGAAGGCAATTTTGAAAATGAATAACCAACAAGGACCTATTGTATAGCACATGGAACTCTACTCAATGTGATGTGCCAGCCTGGATGGGAAGGGTTTTGGGGGGAGAGTGGATACATGCGTATTTATGGCTGAGTCTCTTCAGTGTTCACCTGAAACAAACACAACATTGTTAATCTGCTAAGTGTTAGTGTTGGTCGCTCGGTGAACAGGGAAAAGGTCAGTAGCTCAGGGAACAGTGAAAATGTCAGTCTCTCAGTTGTGTCTGACTCTTTGTGCCCCCATGGACTATACCCTGACAGGTCCTCTATGTATGGAATTCTCCAGGCAAGAATACTGGAGTCGGTAGCCATTCCGAAGAGGTCCCCTAGTAGGACTAGGTCCTTAGTTTAACCCAGAGGAAGTAGCGTCTGTAAGACGAGTCAGTACATATTAAGAAACACTGGGGTTCTTCTAAGAACTGGTAGACTCGGTGGTCCCTTCGTGATTGGTCGATATGGGATTATGTTTTATTTTTCAAAATTCAGACTTTTTTTTTCTTTCATCCGTTTTACCTCTATCAGATAGTCAATCCCGTTTTTCTGCTTCTATATTATTCTTTTTTCTTCTATACGATTTATTATGAATTTTATTTAATTAAGTTGTTTATAAATAACTTGTGGACACGATTCAAGACTCCTATTCGACTACTTATTCCGTCTATATCAGGGATGTACAGGATGTCTGTTATTTCACTTTACTTTACTTTACTTTAGTGAGTCAGTACAGACTGAGAAATAGACCCCATGGACTGTAGCCTGCCAGGTTCCTCCATCCATGGGATTTTCCAGGCAAGAATATTGGAGTGGGCTGCCATTTCCTTCCCCAAAGGATCTTTCTGACCCAGGGATAGAACCTGGGTCTCCTGCATTGCAGGCAAACTCTTTTACCATCTGGGCTACCAGGGAATCCCACAGATGAGTAAACAGCCCAGTATAATCATAAAAAGCTAAAATATTAATTTTAAAGTTTTTTTCCTGAAATACTTGTATTAACACTTAAAACTCTCTCAAGATGAAATTCTATTTATGCGAATGAACTGAAAAAAAAAAACCTGATGGATAGACAGAAGCAATAATAAATTTTTAAGTAAAAATAAATTTTAATCTTTAAAAATGATTTAGAAATTTTTTGAATGTTTATTTTGTGCAAACTTATTTTAGGAAAAGACTGCCTTGTTGTTGTTTAGTCACTAAGTTGTGTCTAATTCTTTGCAACTCCATGGACAACAGCACACCAGGCTTTCCTTCACTATCTTCCAGAATTTGCTCAAACTCATGTCCATTGAGTCAGTGATGCCATTCAACCATCTTATCCTCTGTCACCGTCATCTCCTCCTGCCCTAAGTCTTCCCCAATATCAGGGTCTTTTCCAGTGAGTCATTTCTTTACATCAGGCGGCCAAAGTGTTGAAGCTTCAGCTTCAGCATCAGTCCTTCCAATGAATAACCAGGGTTGATTTCCTTTAGGATGGACTGGTTTGATCTCCTTGCAGTCCAAGTGACTCTCAAGAATCTTCTCCAGCACCATAGTTCAAAAACATCAGCTCTTGGGGGACTCAGCCTTCTTGATAGTCCAATTCTCACATCCATACATGACCACTGGAAAATCCATAGCTTTGACTATACGGACTTCTGTCAGCAAAGTGACGTCTCTGCTTTTAAATATGCTGCCTAGGTTGGTCATAGCTTTTCTTCCAAGGAGTAAGTGTCTTAAATTTCATGGCTACAGTCACTGTCCGCAGTTACAGCAGAGTCCAAGAAAATAAAATCTGCCACTTTTCCCCCATCTATTTGCCATGAAGTGATGGGACTGGATGCCATGTTCCTAGTTTTTTTAATGTTGAGTTTTAGATTTTCATAGAAAAGCCTATTTGGGGAAAATTTTTAAGATTGAAAAATAAGAATCTTATAAGTATCCAAGACTCTTCAGGTAACAATAAAGCAACATTCACCAAGCTTTCAAGGACATGTTATTATTTAATAGAAGGGCATTTTTCAAATATGCCAGAACTAATGAAATGTACCACTCTATGAATAAGCTATTTCAAGACACATTCTAGAGCAAGAGATGATCAAAAGAAAAAATTCAAACATAAGGAAGTTGCAGTTGGAAGAGACTGGCAATAAGTAATGAAAACATTTCATTTGTAGAGATGAGACTTGGTAATTAGTGTAAACACATTTATACCAAGAAAAAAATAGACCAAAATATGAATAAACAAGCCCCAAAGAAATACAAATGGCTGCTAAAATATGAAAGATGATCACCTTCACCACTGATCAGAGAGATGCAAGTTAAAACCACAAAGAAATACCTCTTTCCATGGATAAACAACAAGGTCCTAATGTATAGCACAGAAAATTATATTAACCATATATAAACCATAATGGAAAAAATATAAAAACAGAATGTATATATGTATATGACCAAGTCATTTTGCTGTACAGCAGAGACTGGCACAACACTGTAAATCATTATACTTTAAATTTTTTTAATTTAATAAAAAGAAATACCACTATCCAACCTATTATATTAACTTAAAAGGACACTTTTTAAACACTGACAGAAGAACCAGCTTGACAGAGGAATCTACTGGCCAAACTTGGGACAGTTTTAGTATCAAAAGAACAATGACTGTAATTAATTGAAAAACACTGACTATACAAGAAACCTTGAGTTAATATGATACTCAAGAAAAACAAAGTAAGAGGAATGAAACAAGCAAGCAAGCAAAGCAAATAAATTTTGCAGGTAACCATTACACCAAGTTCTTTCTCTGAAAGAGACAGGAATAGTTTTCCTTTGCAACAGTAGTTACATCTCAGTGTACCTAATATTCCTAGTTGATGAGGAAAAGCACTTCTTTCAAGAAAAATGTCAGTTATAAAAGTAAACAGAATTGGAAAATCATAATTTACAATCCCTTGGTGGCTCAAAGGATAAAGCATCTGCCTGCGATACGGCAGACCCAGATTCGATTCCCGGGTTGGGAAGATCCTCTGGAGAAGGAGACAGCAACACACTCCAGTATTCTTGCCTGGAAAATCCCATGGATGGAGCCTGGTAGGCTACAGTCCATGGGGCCTCAAAGAGTTGGACACAACTGAGCAACTTCATTTCACTTCAAGGACACAATTAAGCCCACGAATTATCAACAGATGATAAAAACATCAGGTAAAAGGTTGGATAGTCATCTGGTGGCAAAATTATCACATCACCTCACAGCTCATCAGCTGGTTCCAAGGTGATAGTCATTACAAACACCATATGATCAATCTCAACATCACGAACAATGGAATAACCCCAGGGTTTCATTATGTGACTCCTAGTTACATAATTATGTGATACAGTGTTTAACCTGAATTTAACTAAACCTTTAGATTCAACTTCCAATAACAGAAAATTATCGGGGTCATTTTTAAATGATAATAAGAAAAATCCAGAAATTAGGACATTCTAGGGAAGAAGCACAATCTAGAATCAACATTGCCAGGAGAAATACCAATAACCTCAGATATGCAGATGACACCACCCTTTTGGCAGAAAGTGAAGAGGAACTAAAAAGTCTCTTGATGAAAGTAAAAGAGGAGAGTGAAAAAGTTGGCTTAAAGCTCAACATTCAGAAAACGAAGATCATGGCATCTGGTCCCATCACTTCATGGGAAATAGATGGGGAAACAGTGGAAACAGTGTCAGACTTTATTTTGGGGGCTCCAAAATCACTGCAGATGGTGATCACAGCCATGAAATTAAAAGACACTTACTCCTTGGAAGAAAACTTATGACCAACCTAGATAGCATATTCAAAAGCATCCAGGCCTCCCTGTCCATCACCAACTCCCAGAGCCTGTCTCTTATACACATCTAGATGTGTATAAGAGACAGCGCTTACTCCTTGGAAGAAAAGTTATGACCAACCTAGATAGCATATTCAAAAGCAGAGGCATTACTTTCCCAACAAAGGTCCGTCTGGTCAAGGCTATGGTTTTTCCTGTGGTCATGTATGGATGTGAGAGTTGGACTGTGAAGAAGGCTGAGCGCTGAAGAATTGATGCTTTTGAACTGTGGTGTTGGAGAAGACTCTTGAGAGTCTCTTGGGCTGCAAGGAGATCCAACCAGTCCATTCTGAAGGAGATCAACCCTAGGATTTCTTTGGAAGGAATGATGCTAAAGCTGAAACTCCAATACTTTGGCCACCTCATGCGAAGAGTTGACTCATTGGAAAAGACTCTGATGCTGGGAGGGATTGGGGGCAAGAGAGAAGTGGACAACCGAGGATGAGATGGCTGGATGGCATCACCGACTTGCTGGACATGAGTTTGAGTGAACCCTGGGAGTTGGTGATGGACAGGGAGGCCTGGTGTGCTGTGATTCATGGGGTCGCAAAGAGTCAGACATGACTAAGCGACTGAACTGAACTGAGGGAACAACTGCAGAGAAGGCAAGGGCAACCCACTCTAGCTGTCCATGGGGTTGCTAAGAGCCAGACATGACTGACTGACTTCACTTTTCACTTTCATGCATTGGAGAAGGAAATGGCAACCCACCCCAGTATTCTTGCCTGGAGAATCCCAGGGACACGGGAGACTGTTGGGCTGCCGTCTATTGGGGTCACACAAAATCAGACACAACTGAAGTGACTTAGCAGCAGCAGCAGCAGGAAACAACTGACCTAGTCTTTCCAAGTGGTGTCATAGGAAAATAAAAAGCTGGAGAGAAGACTTCCTAGTGGTATAGTAGTTAAGAATTCATGTGCTAATGCAGAAGAAGTGGGTTCAGGGAACCAAGATCCCACGTGCCTGACACAGTCAAATAATGTGTGTGTTTCTTTGTTTGTTTGTTTTTAATTGGGGGGTATGAGAAAGATAAAGAGGGACAGGAAAAGGAATGTCTGTTCTAGATTAAAGTGCACTTCAGAAACCCAACAACCAAATGCAATCAGAGTTCCTGAGTGGATTCTAATATGAACAAAGTTGCTGCAAAGACATTTTGGGGTCAAGTCTAGGAAACTTCAGTTCAGTTCACTTCAGTCGCTCAGTCGTGTCCCACTCTGCAACCCCATGAATCGCAGCACGCCAAGCCTCCCTGTCCATCACCAACTCCAGGAGTTCACTCAGACTCATATCCATGGAGTCAGTGATGCCATCCAGCCATCTCATCTTCGGTCGTCCCCTTCTCCTCCAGTCCCCAATCCTTCCCAGCAACAGAGTCTTTTCCAACAAGTCAACTGTTCCCATGAGGTGGCCAAAGTATTGGAGTTTCAGCTTTAACATCATTTCTTCCAAAGAAATCCCAGGGCTGATCTCCTTCAGAATGGACTGACAGGATCTCCTTGCAGTCCAGGGGACTCTCAAGAGTCTTCTCCAACACCACAGTTCAAAAGCATCAATTCTTCAGCGCTCAGCCTTCTTCACAGTCCAACTCTCACATCCATACATGACTACTGGAAAAACCATAGCCTTGACTAGATGGACCTTAGTTGGCAAAGTAATGTCTCTGCTTTTGAATATGCTATCTAGGTTGGTCATAACTTTTCTTCCAAGGAGTAAGCGTCTTCTAATTTCATGGCTGCAATCACCATCTGCAGTGATTTTGGAGCCCCAGCAGGAGGAGAAGGGGGCCACAGAGGATGAGATGGCTGGATGGCATCATGGACTCGATGGCCGTGAGTCTGAGTGAACTCCGGGAGTTGGTGATGGACAGGGAGGCCTGGGGTGCTGCGGTTCATGGGGTCGCAGAGAGTCAGACACGACTGAGCGCCTGAGCTGAGCTAAGCTGGGTTGCAGCCGGAGCTCTCTCCAGTTGTGGGGAGAGGGCTTCTCCCTGCAGCGGCTTCTCTCGTTGCCGAGCACCGCCTCCAGGGTGCACAGGCTTCAGTAGGTGGGACGTGTGAGCTCGGCAGCTGTGGGGCCTGGACTCCAGAACACAGGCTCGGTAGCTGTGGAGCATGGGCTTAGTTGCTCCGCAGCACGTGGGATCTTCCCGGATCAGGCACCAAGCCTGTGTCTCCTGCGTTGGCAGGCGGATTCTTTACCGCTGAGCTACCAGGGAAGCCCTATGAGGTGCTGTTTCTTGTTTTCAACTAAGCTTCTTATTTTGAGATGATTGTAGATTCTCACGAAGCTCTAAGAGATAATCCAGAAAGACTCCAGGCACCGTTTCCCAGCCTCCCTGGCGGGTAACATCTAGCGTGTCTGCCGCCGACGCAGCCGAGACGCTCGGCCTCTCCAGCCCCTCCAGGAGCCCGCCTCTGCCTCTGCTCTCACTGCCTGCACCTGCTCAGCCCCTGACAACCACACTGTCCTCTGGCTCTGGAATTCTGTTGTTCCCAGGATGCCACGCAGCCTTTGCTGACCGGCTGTTTTCACTCCGCATCATTCTCTGGAGATTCGCTCAGACTGTTCTGTGCTCCCTAATTTTCAGTGCCAAGTGAGATTCCAGGGTGAGGCTGGACCACAGTGTGTCCATCCGTTCACCTGTGGAAGGAGATTTGGGTTTTGGCCAGGTTTTGGCTGTTACGAATATAGCTGCAGTGAAGACGTGTACACAGACTTTGGTTTGAACATCTGTTCTCATTTCTCTGGGATAAATAAATATCTGAGTGCAATTTCTGCATTAAACAGCAGTTACATATTTATATTTTTAAAAACTTGGCAACAAAGTGTTATCAGAATAATTGTATTATTTTTCATTCCCGCTAGCAATGAATGAGTGAGCGACTTTCTCTACATCTTCACCAGCATCTGGTGTCGTGGTTTTCTTAGCCAGGCTGACAAGTATGGTTTTAATTTGCATTTCCCGCTGGAAGAAAAGCTATGACAAGCCTACACAGTGTATTAAAAAGCAGAGACATCACTCTGCCAATAAAGATCCAAATAGTCAAAGCTGTGCTGTTTCCATAGTCATGTATGGATGTGAAATTTTGACCATAAAGAAAGCTGAGCACCAAAGAATTGATGCTTTTGAACTGTGGTGTTGGAGAAGACTCTTGAGAGTCCCTTGGACTGCAAGGAGATCCAACCAGTCCATCCTAAAGGACATCAGTCCTGAACGTTCACTGGAAGGTCGGATGCTGAAGCTGAAGCTCCAGTACTTTGGCCCCCTGATGGGAAGAGCCCATGAGTGGAAAAGACCCTGATGCTGGGAAAAGCTAAAGGCAGGGGCAGAAGGGCACGACGGAGGATGAGATGGTTGTACGGCATCACCAACTCAATGGGCATGAGTTTGAGGAAGCTCTGGGATACAGTGAAGGACAGAGAAGCCCGGCGTGCTGCAGCCACGGGGCCACGGCTGAGAGGCTGAGGGCCAACAGCAGGCTGCTGAGCCGAGCGCCGTCTCACGCGCTGCTTTGCCTCCGAGTCTCCAGAGAAGTGGTTCTCCAAATCTTTTTCCCACTTTCTAACTGGATTGTTTGGTTTTTAAAGTTGAATTTTGAGTGTTTGTTCTATGTTCTAGGTACTAATCCTTTGGTGAATATGAGGTTTGCAAATATGCCCTCCCAGTGGATGCATTCTCTTTGTATCTTTGTATAGGATCTTTCTTTGTGCCTTGTCATACTGCTCGTGGGCGTCTCAAGCAAGAGTGCTGCTGCGGCTTGCCCTTCCCTTCTCCAGGGACCGCGTTTTGTCAGAACTCTCCACCGTGACCCGTCCGCCTCGGGCGGCCCTGCACAGCACGGCTCATAGTTTCACTGAGTCGGACAAGGCTGTGGTCCGTGTGCTCATTTTGGCTGGTTTGCTGTGGTCGTAGTTCTCATTCTGCCTGCGCTTTGGTGGATGAGGAGGTTTGTGCGAGCTTCCTGAAGGGAGGGACTGGCCGCTAGGAAGACTGGGTCTTGCTCTGGTGGGCAAGGTCATGCTCATTAAATCTTTCATCCAGTTTTCTTCTGAAGGGTGGGGCTGTGTTCCCTCCCTGTAGTTTGGCTTGAGGCCAAACTAGGGCAACCTTCTGCAAAAGGAGGTAGGCCGGCGTGACTGCTGCTGTCAGTGACCCGGAGCCCACGGCCGGCCACCGCTGGCCCACACCTCCACCGGAGACTCCAAAACACTCACAGGTAAGCTTGGTTCAGTCTTTTGTGGGGCTGCTGCTCCTTTCTCCTAAAAGATGATGCTGTTGAAGTGCTGTACTCAATATGCCAGTAAATTTGGAAAAGTCAGCAAAGGCCACAGGACCGGAAAAGGTCAGTTTTTATCTTAATCCCAAGGAAGGGCAATGACAAAGAATGTTCAGACTACCACACAACTGCACTCGTTTCAAATGCTAACAAAGTAATGCTCAAAATCCTCCATGCAACGCTTCAACAGCACGTGAACCAAGAACTTCCAGATGTTCAAGCTGGATTTAGAAAGGGCAGAAGAACTACAGATCAAATTGCCAATATCCATTGGATCATAGAAAAAGCAAGGGAGTTCCAGAAAAACATCTACTCCAGCTTCATTGACTACACCAAAGCCTTTGACTTTGCAGACCCCAACAAGCTGTGGAGAATTCTTCAAGAGGTGGGACTACCAGACCACCTTACCTGCCTCCTGAGAAACTTGTTTGCAGGTCAAGAAGCAACAGTTAGAACCAGACATGGAACAATGGACTGGTTCAAATTTGGGAAAGGAGTTTGAAAAGGCTGTAGATTGTCACTCTGCTTATTTAACGTCTGTGCAGAATATATCATGTGAAATGCTGGGCTGGATGAAGCTCAAGCTTGAACCAAAATTGCCAGGAAACATAGCAACCTCAGATATGCAGATAACACCACCCTAATGGCCAAAAGGAACTAAAGAGCCTCTTGATGAGGGTGAAAGAAGAGAGTTAAAAAGCTGGCTTAAAATTCAGCATTCAGGAACTAAGATCATGGCATCTGGTCCCATCATTTCATGACAAATAGATAGGGAAATTATGCAAACAGTGAGAGACTTTATTTTCTCGTGATCCAAAATCGCTGTGGATGGTGACTGCAGCCACGAAGTTAAAAGACGCTTGCTCCTTGGAAGAAAAGCTATAACCAACCTACATAGTGTATTAAAAAGCAGAGAGATTACTCTTCTGACTCGGTCCATCTAGTCAAAGCTATGGGTTTTCCAGTGGTCACGTATGGATGTGAGAGCTGGACCATAAAGAAAGCTGAGCCCCAAAGAATTGATGCTTTTGAACTGTGGTGTTGGAGAAGACTCTTGAGAGTCCCTTGGACTGCAAGGAGATCCAGCCAGTCCATCCTAAAGGAAATCAGTCCTGAATATTCATTGGAAGGACTGATGCTGAAGCTGTAGCTCCAATACTTTGACCATTTGATGCAAAATGCCCATCACTGGAAAAGACCCTGATGCTGGGAAAGATGGAAGGCAAGAGAAGAAAGGATGACAGAGGATGAGATGGTTGGACGGCACCACCGACTCATGGACATGAGTTTGAGCAAGCTCCGGGAGACGGGGAAGGACAGGAGAGCCTGAGGTGCTGCCGTCCGTGGGGCAGCACAGAGTCAGACACGACCGAGCGACTGAAGAACGGCCATCATCACGCAGTTTTCATTCAACCTCACAGGAAATGTTACATCAGGCTCAGTGATCCTCCTCCGTCGCTCTTTTTCAAGTCGCTTTGACTACTCTAGTTCCTTCATCTTTGCCAGTGAATTTTAGAATAATCTCGTCTATATCTACAAAAGCTCCTGCTGGGGTTCGGTAGGAGTTGCCTTGCACTTGGATGTTAGTTTGGGCAGAACTGACTGACAGGTTTACTCTGCCAAGTCCTCCGGTGCATGAGCAGGGCATGTCTTTAAGAGAACAGGACCCCGTGGGGCCTTCTGGGAACAGAGCTCACTCCCGTCCTCACCTTCCTCTTGATCATAGAAAAACTAGCCTCCTAGACATTCCTTGAGTCCCAAATGATAAATTTAATCTAAGAAGTGAGAAAATGCAAAAGCAAAGGGAAACAAGCAAGACAAAGTGACAGTTTGGCCATAAAACAAAGTCAAGGATCTTTTGTTCCTCCTCGGGGGCTGTAGACAATATCCACTGGGCTGTTTCATAGATGCTGAAACTGGAAAAAGCCAACTGCATGATGATCAGACGTTAGTCATTACATAAGCGGTTCCATCTTGCACAATTCTAAGAACGGGCCTCAAGGAAACGGGAAGAAAAAAAATGACCGTGGAGTTGAAGATTAAACTTGAAACAGTCAAGCTGACGCTCGTGAGACCACTACGTGACCGGTTTCACGGCGCGGTCAGGGCTGACTCAGTTGCTTCTTCCGGCCCCCTCGCCCTACCTGGGCATCCTGAACGAGCCCTGCAAGTCGCCTGCCCTCTTACTGGCAGCTGGGGAGCTGGTTCTTTGGGACATGAGCTCCCCTTTTCTCCATGCCGCCAGCTTCCTCAGTAAAGCTACCTTTCTGTTGACCCAGCATCTGTCTCTTAGCATTGGATCCTTCCGATGAGCAGCCAGCTGAGTTCAAGAACACTTCCATCTGTTCAGATCCTCTGTGACTTCCTCCATCGGCGTTCTGTGGATTTCAGCGGGCGGGTCCTATATGTGCTTTGCTAGATCTGCATCTGACTTTTTCCATCGAGTTGAGCAGTTGCGGGTGGCACTGAGTTCTTCGCATCATCGTGTCTCCTGACCGATGGTGTGCTGCCTCTCCATTTCTGCGCAGATTTCCCTTCAGTTTTGGGAGCGTGGGCTTCTCAGCACAGGGGCTTCCCTGTGGAGGGCAGTCTGCAGGCCCGTGGGCTCAGGGGATGTGGCTCCCAGGCTCTAGAACACAGATTCGATAGCTTTGGCGCATGAGTTCAGCCAATCCACGAGATGTGGGATCCTCCTGGATCCGGGACTGAACCTGACTGGCAGGCGGCTCCTACACGACTGAGCCACCAGGGAAGCTGGCAGTACCATGATCTTAATACAGTGGTCAGTGACGACCCGGTCATTGTTAAGATGCAGAACCTCAACTCACGGCTATGTGTTTATCTTGTATCCTTGAAATTTGCAGAATTGGCTTATTCGTGCTTGCGGGTTTTTACTAGATTATTTGGAGTTTTCTGTGTAGATGTTTGTGTTATTAGCCAATAGGGAGAGCTTCATTTCACCCAACCTGGACACTCACTTCCTCCCCTCACCTTATTGCATGGACCAGAACGTCCAGGCCTGTTGAACAAGAGTGATGAGAGGGTGTCCTTCTCTGGTTCCCAGTGTCCACCTCTCCCCGCAAAGTTCAGTGTAGAAATACAGCTTTTTGTAGATGGCCTTCATCCTGCTGAGGAAGCTATGTTTATTCTTATTTCTCTGAGAGCTTTTATCAGGAACAAATGTTGAACTTTGTCAAGAGTTTTCTCTGCATCAGCTGATAAGTCGTGTGAGTTTTCCTCTTTGGCCTGTTAACACAGTTGATTTCATCAACATCTTAATGTTGGACCAGCCTTACACCTCTTGCGCCCCCCGGCTGGCCGTAGTTCTCTTTATGGACGCTCTCCAGTGAGCTCTGCACTGCTGCTTTAGTAAACACTTTTGTGTCTACATTTATCAGAGATGCTGAGCTGTAGTTTTGAGAGCTGGTTTTTAATTTTGTGTGTGTGTGCTGTCTCTATGATTATCATATCTGGGTAACACTAGTTTTGTGAAATAAATTGAGACCAGTCCTTCCTCTTCTATTTTCTGGAAGAAATTGTACAGACTTGGTGTCAATTCTTTAAAAGTTTGAAAAAATTCTTCCCTGAAACCGCCTGGCCCCAGGTTCACTTTCTGGAGCTTGAAATCATGAATCTGACTTTCTTCAGGGTCGTAAGGCTGTGCACACCGTCTGTACCGAGTGGTGCAGCTTCTGCTTTTTGAGGAATTGCTGTGCTTCGTCTAAGCCGCCGTTTCTGTCTGTCGTCCCCAGCACTTGCTCTTTGTCCGTTCTGACTGTGGGGTCTGTAGTGATGGTCTCTGTTCATTTCTGATACTGGCAGCTTAGGGCTTCTCTCTTTTTCCTTTGCAGACTTTCTAGAGTTTTGCTAATTTTATTGACATTTTTCCTTTCCTTTCTTTCAGGTGAATGAATTAAAATTCATTTCGTTCCTGTTTTCAATTTCACTGAAATCTGCTGTTGTCTTTGCTTACTCTCCCTTCTGACCCGAGTCTGTCCTCTTCTCTTCCTAGGTTCTGAGGTGGGAGCTTCGTGTCCTGATCTGAGACTCCCCCTCTTTCCTAGGATGTGCACTTGCTGATGTAACATTCTCCCAGCGCTGCTTTAGCTCTGGCCCTCGATTTTGATGGGCTGAATTTTCATTTCCGTCAGTTGCACGTATCTCTGTGTTTCCCTCAAGACTTCCTCGCTGCTCCGTGAATTACTTAGAAATGTGGTTCTGAGCGTGTGGAGGTCTTCTTGTTAATTTCGCTGACTGGTTTCTAATCAGATTCTCTGGCTGTGGGGTCAGAGGACAAACTCCGTGTGGTTTCAGCCACATGAAGTTTGTTGAATTTGTTTTGTGTCCCAGGATACGGCCCACCTTGGTGTGCATCTTCCGTGGGCACCGGAGACCATGCGTTCCGCCACTGCTGGGTGGAGCGTTCTGTACAGGGTGATTAGATCCTGTTGGTGCACAGCATTCAATTCTTCTGCGTCCTTGTTGATTTTCTGGCTCTCTATCAAGGATACTCAGTCAGCGGGACCAGCTCTTCCCCTTTGTCCTGTTAGACTTCCTGCTCTCACCCTGCTTTTTGGTTTATTGATATTGTTGCTGTGACTCTGCTTCTGGCCTCTGTCAATTTAGTGGTGCCTTTGTCCTCTGACTTTTCTGTGGCGTGGGTTTTTATTTATTTAAACCTTTTATTTTATATTGGGGTGTAGCCGATTAGCAGCACTGTGGCTGTTTCAGATGAACAGCTGAGGGCCTCGGCCCCACAGACACCGGCATCCATCCTCCCCCGAACTCCCCTCCCATCCAGCTTGCCACGTGACGCCGAGCAGGGCTCCCGGTGCTGTGCAGCAGGTCCTTGTCGGTCACCCATTTCAAATCAGCCGCGTGTACATGTCCATCCCCCACTCCCTAACTATCCGATCCCCCATCCTTCCCCCCAGCAACCATAAGGTGGTTCTCTAAGTCTGTGAGTCTGTTTTTGCTTTCTGTGTTCATCTGCATCATTTCTTTTTAGATTCCACATGTAACGGGTGTCAAACGCTGTTTCTCCTCTCTGCCTGACCTGCTTCAATCAGTATGATCTCTGGGTTTGCCCCTGCTGCTGCTAATGGCACCGTTTCACTCGTGGTGGGGTAATATTCCACTGTTCAGCTGCACCCCATCCTCTTTGCCCACTTCTCTGCTGAGGGACATTCGCGTGGCTTCCATAAACAGGATGCTGTAAATAGTGCTGCAACGAACATCCGGGTGCTGGGACGTGGCTTTTAGATCTGCTCTTACACAGAGCGTGCAGTCAGCCTGCAGGCACCTTTATCCCTCTTCAGCCTGACCGGCAGCCTCGTGCTCAGGAGAGGCTGGCCGCGCCCTTGTCGTCACAGGTGAGCGTGGGCTCTCCGGGCCGTGTCGCACGCACCGCTGCCTCTTTCTCCAGCCTGGCTTCTCTCGCCGCTGGGCCGTGTTTGCTTGGCCTTTTTGGCCTTGTGGACACTCACTCTGTGATTTCACCTCACCATAGAGACTATCTTTTTCTTCCAACAATACTGACTCACCACTGTGGATGGCAGAAAAACCACCACCCTTCTGTTCTTCCAAGCATTATTCTGGAACGTTCACTCCGGATGGCGATAACAATTTCCCCCCTTGTGTCTGTCCCGCAAGAGCTATTTGTCATCCTTGCGCTCAGCACAAGGCCACCTGGGTGACGCCCAGGCCAGGGTGTCCCGGGCCCCACCGGCTCCTTAGATCACAGCTTCCTCATTCTCGAGCATCCCATTCACACTGCAGTTTTTTTTTAGCAGAATTTGAAAGTTTACTAAGAATTTTGTTTTAGGCACTCCATCCAGCTTGTGGATCTTATTTCTCGTCCAGGGGATGAACCCTTGCCCCAGGCACTGGGAAGGCAGACCCCAAACAATGGACCGCCAGGGAGCCCACAGAGGTTGTTTCTTGATGGTATCATCTCCAGGCGTGTCTTTGAGTCCTTTTAGTTTCCAGGAAAAGTACATGGGGAGTATTTATTCTTTCTGATCCTTTGGGATTCCCTGGTGGTCTAAGAGCCTGAAGCAGTTAAGACTTTGCCATCCATGGCAGGGGGTGTGGGTTTAACCCCCGGTCAGGGAGCTGCAATCCCTACGCCTCATGCCTTTAAAACATTAAAGAGAAACAATACTGTAGCAAAATTCAGTAAAGGCTTTAAAATGGTCCACATCAAAAAATCATTAAACAAAAAGAATAGGGATAGTAATCCTTGGACTGAGCAGTGCTCAGAGGCTCTGTGCTCTCCCACTCCAGCTGACGCCTGTGTTTGGGCCTCCATCACCAGGTTAGGGACACTCTCTGGCTGTCCTCTGCTTCAGGGGGGCTCCCCTCCCAGGAAGAGTGTTCCCACAGAATTATGTTCCTTTTTCAACTATACCCTGATTAGTGAGGCTGTAGAACCAGAAGACGATGGTCCCACGAGAGCAAGGGCTTTGTCTGCTCTTGTGACTTTTGCTCAGTGAAAAAGGGCTCAGTGAAAAAACAGCTAAATAAACGAGCAAAACTCACATCTCGCTTCAACTCAGAAAGGCTTTCCCTGCCATGTCCTCGCCTGTCGTGCGGCTGGCACAGTCGGGCTCCAGCCTCTCGTCTCTGAGTTTGTTCCGTGTCTTACGCACCTGCTTTGTTCCTCTTTCCTGATTTCTTTCCAATTAATTTTTTTTCTTCTTTTAAAGTAAACTTTATTGAGATATAATTCACACACCATAAGATTAATTCGTTTCAAGCTCTTAGTCAATGAGTTTTAACAAACGTTTACATTCACAAAACCACCACTGCGATCGAGATAATGACATTTCCTCCACCTCCGAAAGAGCTGTTCATTCCACTCTACAGTCAGCCCCTGGGTTGGGAAGACCTCCTGGAGGAGGGCAGAGCAGCCCACTCTGGAATTCTTGTCTGGAGAATCCCACTGACAGAAGAGATGGGGTCGCAAAGAGCTGAACACTTATTCCACATTCTTGCCAACAATTGGTACAGTTGGTTAAGTACTTTTTAATATGTAATTTGAATACCTCTGTCCCCTTTTGGGGCTTCCCAGGTGGTGTGGTGGTAAAGAATCTACCTGCCAAGGCAGGAGATGCAAAAGACCCAGATTCAATCCCTGGGTTGGAAAGAACCCCTGGAGGAGGAAATGGCAACCCTGCCCAGAATTCATGCCTAGAAAATTCCATGGACAGAGGAGCTGGCAGGAGTCCGCGGGGCCACAAAGAGTTGGGCACGACTGAGCAACTGCAAGGAGGGCCAGCCAGTCCGTTCTGAAGGAGACCAGCCCTGGGGTTCTCTGGAAGATGAGATATAATTCACACACCATAAGATTAATTCGTTTCAAGCTCTTAGTCAATGAGTTTTAACAAACGTTTACATTCACAAAACCACCACTGCGATCGAGATAATGACATTTCCTCCACCTCCGAAAGAGCTGTTCATTCCACTCTACAGTCAGCCCCTGGGTTGGGAAGACCTCCTGGAGGAGGGCAGAGCAGCCCACTCTGGAATTCTTGTCTGGAGAATCCCACTGACAGAAGAGATGGGGTCGCAAAGAGCTGAACACTTATTCCACATTCTTGCCAACAATTGGTACAGTTGGTTAAGTACTTTTTAATATGTAATTTGAATACCTCTGTCCCCTTTTGGGGCTTCCCAGGTGGTGTGGTGGTAAAGAATCTACCTGCCAAGGCAGGAGATGCAAAAGACCCAGATTCAATCCCTGGGTTGGAAAGAACCCCTGGAGGAGGAAATGGCAACCCTGCCCAGAATTCATGCCTAGAAAATTCCATGGACAGAGGAGCTGGCAGGAGTCCGCGGGGCCACAAAGAGTTGGGCACGACTGAGCAACTGCAAGGAGGGCCAGCCAGTCCGTTCTGAAGGAGACCAGCCCTGGGGTTTCTCTGGAAGGAATGGTGCTGAAGCTGAAACTCCAGTACTCTGGCCACCTCATGCGAAGAGCGGACTCATGGAAAAGACTCTGATGCTGGGAAGGGTTGGGGGCAGGAGGAGAAGGGGACGACAGAGGATGAGATGGCTGGATGGCATCACTGACTTGATGGACATGAGTCTGAGTGAACTCCGGGAGTTGGTGATGGACAGGGAGGCCCGGCGTGCTGCGATTCATGGGGCCACAAAGACTCGGACACGACTGAGCGCCTGAACTGAACTGAGCTGAACTGAGCGCGTGCACACACATTGTCTTTTCACCTATGTTTATATTTCTAGTGGCTTTTTAAAATATTATAGTATCATCCTTAACTTATCAGAATCTATTTTGAATTGACATCATATAGCTCAACGTGAGGTGTAAGGACTTTATTTCATTTCTTTTGTGTGTGAGAACATTGATCTGATGAGTGTCATAAACAAAAATGTGAATTTGGGCTTCAATTTCTGCCCTAGAAACTTACAGTTGAAACGCATATTTTCTTTTGGAAATTGACATTGTGGTTCTCAGGGCTCGAGCAAAGGTTTTGTTGGGAAATGGCTGAACCGTGAGGACTTTAGAACATTCTGGTTCCATTTCTCCCCCGTGGGCGGCGCTATTCGTGTCGTCCGTGCTGCTCCACGTGTGCAGCGCCGCGTGTGCCGCTCGCTCTCGTGGCCGGTGTTTCGTCTGGCTCCCTGGCTTGCTTGCTTTTGCCTGCTCTGGGTCTGCACTGCTGCACAGGCTTGCTCTGGCTGCGGCGAGCAGGGGCCGCTCCCCGGCGTGGTCTGAGGGCTTCTCGCCGCCTGCCTCCTCTTGTCGCAGAGCGCCGGCTCTAGGGCGCGCAGGCTCCGCGGTTGGGCCGCGCGGGCTTAGCTGCTTCACAGCATGTAGAGTCTGCTGGGACCAGGGCTCCAACCCACATCCTTGGCCTTGACAGAAGGATTCTTAACCACTGGACCAGCAGCCAAGTCCTTCTTTTTGGCTTTAAACGACACCACTGAGCGACTTCACTTTCACTTTTCACTTTCCTGCACTGGAGAAGGAAATGGCAGCCCACTCCAGTGTTCTTGCCTGGAGAATCCCAGGGACGGGGGAGCCTGGTGCACTGCCGCCTATGGGGTTGCACAGAGTCGGACACGACTGCAGCGACTGTGTGTGCCTTCTCATCGCTGCTGCTGGCACTCTGCTCCTGTTCACCTCCTCTCCTCTGGCGGCAGCTGCTCTAGAGGGTGCTCTCCTGTCGTCTTCTAGCCACTGTTATTTCCAAGGAGAAATAGGCTGTCTTTCTTACTGGGCCACCTTCAACCCACAGGTTATTTAGAACTCGTGATGCTGCTTGACTTTCAAACATTTAAGGGTGTTCTTACCAACTACTGTTACTGGGTTTTAGTGAATTTGTATTTTAGTGAGAGAACATACTTGGATGACATCAGTTCTCAAAAGGCTGTTGAGACTTGCTGTGTAGGCTGGCTTTACTCTCACGGTCCGGCGGCTCGGCTGCTCAGTCGTGTCCCGCTCTTTGACCCCGCGGAGTGCAGCACGCCAGGCTTCCCTGTCCTCATGGCCTGCTGGAGTTTGCTCAATCCGGGTCCACTGAGCTGGTGATGCTGCCTAACCATCTCGTCCTCAGCTGCCCCTTCTCCTTTTACTCCCCAGCGGCTTTTACTGCCCACAGGAGCTTGTGCAGGATGCGTGCCAAGGTTCTGGGTCCTGTTCTCGTCCTCAGGAGAAGGCTCTGCTCCGGGTCAGCAGGAAGTTGACTTTCTGGCAGGTCACTTGCTCTTGTGGGGGGCCTAATCGGCCATCTTTCATGCTCCGTCTTTCCCTGCTTGTTTCAGAGTCAATAGTTCCTTGAATTAATAGATACTTTTGGAAGCACACTTTACTTCTCTGTCGTATTTTTTTTTCTTACAAAACTATTACGCCTCCTCTGTCTCTCAGCAGAAATGTCTCTTTCGTGCTAGCAAACGCCTCTTTTCGAGGGCTCTGCTTCAGTTGGTTTTATTTGCTTGTAGTTTGCCTGCTGTGAAGTAGCTTCTCCAGGCCTCTGGCACTTTCTGTGGAGGGGATCGTGCGTTCTCCTCGTGCCGGGGCTCAGTGATTGGTTAGTGTATCCGTCAGTTTGTTAAAAGTCGGAGGTTCAAACTCTCCAAGCTGTGACTGGGGCCCACACAGCAGGCACGTCCGTTGTGGACTGGCTGGGGCCTTGTGTGTGGCACCGTCACTGTGGGACCTGGGCTCCTGGGCCATTGCCCCACGCTGTGGCAGAGGACAGAGCTCTGGGCCAGGAGTATTGGCAGAGATGTCCCTATTTCTGCGTCTTTATTGCCCAGGGCAATAAAGTAATCCTGAATAAGCAGAGGGCTGTGAGCATGAGAAGGCTGGGTGCCAGGAGAAAATGGCCTTGAACAGTTAAATCCCGCTGGGGCCGATGGAGTAGGAATGGGGTGATGCCCGGGTCTCCGGCAGGTCTGGAGATGACGGACAGGACACCAGGGGAGCGGTGCTCCAAGGAGGGAACCTGCCTGGAGGCCACAGGGCGTTTCCAACGGCGCGCACACCTGGGTGAGGAACGCTTGTGCGGG
Organism: Madoqua kirkii; assembly: GCA_006408675.1. NCBI lineage: Eukaryota > Metazoa > Chordata > Mammalia > Artiodactyla > Bovidae > Madoqua > Madoqua kirkii. The sequence continues at coordinate 25,573 of SJYC01021447.1, read as the reverse complement.
CCAGGAGAATGCCACATGCGAGGACGGAGGCTGGAGATGAGCTGCTGGGGGCTGGGATGCAGAGAGGAAGTGGGGGCGTGTGAGGGGCAATGGTCGGAAGGAGGCATGAAGCCCCCCGGCTCCTGGGACAGGGGGGTCTCGGTGGCAGGTAGCAGAGGCCAGGCAACACTGGACCACAGCAGAGCATCACCCCCTGCCAGCTCCTTAGATCAAGTCTCACAGGCGGCTCCCCACCAGAGGCCCGCCGGAGGGGCTCTGAGGCCAGTCAGGGAGACAGGAGGGAAGCCACATCCTGCCGGCTTCCTGGAGAAGGCGACCTCGCAGAGGGCCAAGTGGGGGCAGGAGAAGAGGGGCAGGAGAAGGGCGGCAGGGCGGGACCACGGCTCCGTGCCCCGGCTCCGGCCCCTCCGCAGGCTCCCGTCAGCCACACCTGTGTGTCCCATCCTCCCCCGTGGGCGGGGCCGTCTAGACAGCCTGCAGGCTCCTCGGCCCACCTGGCTTTTGTCCCCTGAGACCCTCGAGCAGAAGCCGAGGCTGCAGACAAAGGGGTGTTTGCCTTCCTCTCCGGCTGGAGACGCCCCCTGGCTCTGGGCCAGAGTGGGGCCCAGGCCCCTCACCCAGAGCACCTCGGGCCGCAGCTCCCAGGATGCATGCGCAGGTCCAGGGCCTGGCCTGGGAGCTTGACCTCGGACCTGCTGCCCACCTGTGGCTGAGGGGCAGGTGGGGTGAGGACGGGCTCAGGGGGCAGGGAAGGGCATCATGCAGGGGCGCCCAGGGAGGCTCGGATGTGGGCTGGGCCTTTGCCAAGTAGACACAGGGCTGGGAGCTGGCAGGGGTCCTGGGGGCAGACCCAGAACCCAATGTTCTGGGAGCAAGGACGAGGTCAGCTTGGCGGACGTAGAGGCCCCAGCAGCTGTGAGTCTGCACCCCTGGCCCTCTGCCCCTCCCTCCTATAACCCCCCAGGGCCCTGGAGCCCTGGCCCCCTCCCTCTCCGTGGCCTCACCTCCCACATCCAGGCAGCAGCGGACAGGAAGACTTGGTGCCACCCCCGCCACGAGTGAGCAGTGCCCACTGCCCGCTGCTGGCCTGGCCCTACCTGCATCCTGGGCCAGCCTCTCTTTCCCTGTTTTCCCACGGGGCTGCCTTTATTTTCCTACGCTGCATGTCTCTGCGAGGTGGCCAGCCCTGTGGGATGAGGCGAGCTCTGATCGTGATGGTTCGAGCCACCAGCCAGTGACCTCATGCGAGGCAGACGAGGCCCTGAGACTTTTTCCTCACTTGTGGGCAGGGTCCCCTCTTGAGAATCCAGGCAGAGGGCATGTGGGTGCTCTCGGGCACCCCAGGCACCCCAAATGCCACTGCAGACACTGCCCAGTGGGCGCCTGCGGCCCCTCCCCAGCAGGGCCCTGAGCAAGCCAGGCCCCCCGGACCCCAGCATCTCCTGGCCCCAGTGCAGACGCTCTGGGAGGATCGGGGGCAGGACAGGCCCTTGGAGACCAGGCCGCACACTGAGCAGTGGGCAGCCTGCTGCCCACCCCGCCTGGCCCTCCCAGGCCCTTGACCCAGGCTGCCAGCCACCCTGCCCCCTGGGCCGCAGGAGAGGCAGGGAACGCCCTCCAGACCTGGCAGCCCAGCTCCGCCTGAGACAACATCCCCACCGATAAGGCTGATTTCGCAGCCCTGACTTGCTGACGTGGGGACCCACCAGGCCCCTCCCTGAGGGGCGCCCCCGGGCCTGATAGGAGGGAGGCACGCCCGTCGCCCCAGCTCAGCTGCCCTGTCGGTAAAGGCAGAGCTGAGCGCCTGGCGTGCCCGCTTCCCCGTGCCCCACGGCTGCAGGGCTCACCGTGGAGCTGTGTCCACCTGCAGGCCCCTGGGCCGGGAAGGGACTTCCTCCACAGTGGTGTCCGAGCCTCCTCGGCCCGGGCCGTCCTAACCCCCTCCCATCGCCGGACGGTGTCCACACACGTGGCCTGTACCCCTCCCCACCGGGCAGCTCTGGCTGGAGCGCGCTTGCTGCCGGCCCCCAGCCCCCACCCTGTCCACAAGGCAGGTGGCTCTCACTCGCCTCCCCCTGGGTGCCCAGCGCTCACGCTGACCCTGGCCCCAGGGAGCCCCGCTCGGGACTGCAGGCTGGGGACCCCTCCTGCATTGTGAGGACAACCCCCACCCCGCAGCGGCTGCGAGAGTGAAGCCAGGGCGCACGCGGCTGGCGGCACCTGAGTGAGCAGCTGCTTCCTTCAGTCGGGAGGCCGGCCGAGGGCCTACTCTCAGCACAGACCACCCCTCAGCCCCGTTGCGGCTCTGATGCCCAGGAAGACCTTGGCCAGGTGGTGCGGGGCAGGGCAGTGGTTTCAGAAGCAAGGACACAAGGCCTCTGGGAGGCACACGGGCTTTGAGGGCAGGTTCCAGAACACTGGATCCCACAGACGCTCTCCCCCCAGCAGGGCTGGCAGGTGGGCAGGCTGAGGGCCAGGACACAGGCCGGGTGGGCCGGTCGGCTGTGCGCCGCTGTGCCTGAGACGGCCGGCCTGGAGGGCTTGGATGGTGTCCTCCCCAAATGGCAGGGTGGGTCCCAGGGGTGCTCAGCCCCTGGGCCTGCCTGGGTACCAGAGTGGGGCCCAGGAATAGGCTGTGTGTCTCCGGGGACCTTGGCTGTTCTCCGGGAGCAGGGGGCACAGTAGGTTTAGTCCATGGGGGCGGGGGCGGGGAGGTGACGTGGCTCCACTCCCAGCGCTTGAAGGACCCTAGTGACCAGTCAGCTTGAGGCCCAGGGTCTTTGTCCCAGAGGTGAGAGGCCTGAGGACTTTCCAGAAAGTGGGAGCAGCCCAGGTCAGACGTGACCGTGACCTGGCGCAGTCAGACCCGTGGGGACTCTGACCCTCGGCCGTGCGGGATGCCCTGCCTGCCCCTCTGGACCACCCTGTCTTGGGCTGCGAGTGAAGCTAGTGAATGGTGGCCCCCAAAATTCACACCTGCACCCCAGCCCCCGAAGCTGTGAATGCGCACATCTGGGAAACAGGTCTTCACGGCTGTAACTAAGGGGAGGCCCTTGAGCGCCCTTCATCCTGGTTCCCTGATGGGTCCAGCTCCAAGGCAAGGGTCGTGGTGAGCGGATGGGGAGGGGGAGGCGAGACATGAGCCGCAGGGGGCACGGCCTTGGAGCCGGGGTGGGCACAGGAGGGCTGCTGCCGTGAGCCCAGGGCGCCAGCACCCCCGGGGCTGACCGAGCGGCCAAAGCCACATCCTCGGGGCCTCCAGTTCCCTGACCACCGATCCCTGGTTGGAGCAACGTTCTCTGGGGGTGATGTTCTCTAGCCTGGGTCGTTGGTCATGGTGGCCGAGATCACCGCACACCTCCAGGAGCTCAGGCTGGGAGGGCGTGGCCCTGTGCTAAGCAGCCGCGGGCACCCTAGCGCCGTACAGGCCCTGCATGGCCGCACAGCAAGGGAGCTGGCCGCGGCCCCCCTGCCCGCTGCCCCCCCCACAGGTCAGCACTGGGGGGGCAGGCACATGGGGCGGGCAGATCCAGCCAGGAGATGCCCCTGCCTTGGCTGCCAGGCCAGCTCAACCCAGGAGGCTCTGCGGGACGCCAGGGCCACACCTGCAGCTGGCTCACCAGGTGGCCAGAGGCCACTGGCTCACCTGTGCTCACCTTCCCACGTTCGTTTACTCCACAGAGCTCCCCCCCGAGGTTTGGGGGACACACTGTTCACGGGCATCGATGCAGCAGGGTGAGGGGTGATGTGGGGGCAGCAGGGACCCTGACCCCAGTGAGTCTGTGGGAGGCTCAATCCCAAGTGCTAGACCCCCACTGGGTCAGAGAGCAGGGGACTCTACTTGAAGACCATGCATCTGGGCCCCCAAGGCTGGGACCCCTAGGGCAGGGGAGTCTTGGTATGACTGCACCCCTGTGTCAGGGCAGGTGGGTCTCCCGTCCCTGGGGCAGGTGCGTACTTGCCGCCCTCTGGGAGGCTATGAGGATGGCACCAGCCCAGCCCAGTGAGGGTCAGTCAGACACAGCAACTGGAGAGAATGGGGCCAGATCACCATCCCCACTGGGGACCCCGCGGGCGTCTGGGTTGGCCCCTCTGCCCTTCCCCCTGGGCTCTGCTGCTAAGAGGTTTCAGAAGTTCGGTCCAGCTCTCACGTCCATACATGACTCCTGGAAAGACCACAGCTTTGACTGTTCAGACCTTTGTCAGCAAAGTGATGTCTCTGCTTTTTCATACACTGTCTATGCTTCTCATAGCTTTCCTTCCAAGGAGCAAGCACCTTAATTTCATGGCTGCAGTCACAGTCCACAGTGATTTTGGAGCCCAAGAAAAGAAAATCTGTCACTGTTTCCATTTTTCCCCATCTATTTGCCATGACATGTATGGATGTTAGAGTTAGACCATAAAGGAAGCTGAGCGCCAAAGGGCTGATGCCTTTGAACTGTGTTGCTGGAGAAGATTCTTCAGAGTCCCTTGGACTGCAAGGAGACCAAACAAGTCCATCCTAAAGGAAGTCAATCCTGAATATTCATTGGAAGGGCTGATGCTGATGCTGAAGCTCCAATACTTTGGCCACCTGATGCAAAGAGCTGAATCAATAGAAAAGACCCTGATGCTGGGAAAGATTGAGGGCAGGAGGAGAAGGAGACGCCAGAGGATGAGATGGTTGGATAGCATCACTGTCTCAGTGGACATGCGTTTGAGTAAACTCCGGGAGTTGGTGATGGACAGGGAGGCCTGGCGTGCTGCAGGCCATGGGGTCACAAAGGGTCGGACATGACTGAGCAAGTGAACAACAACCCCAACACATTTGCCATGAAGTGATGAGACCAGATGCCATGATCTTAGTTTTCTGAATGTTGCGTTTTAAGCCAGATTTTTCACTCTCCTCTTTCACCCTCACCAAGACACTCCTCTTCACTTTCTGCCGTAAGGTTGGGGTCATCTGCATATCTGAGGTTATTGATATTCCTCCCGGCAATCCTGATTCCAGCTTGGGCTTCATCCAGCCCAGCGTTTCGGATGATGCATAGAAGTTAAATAAGCAGGGTGACCGTGTACAGCCCTGACAAACTCCTTTCCGGATTTTGAACCGCTCCACTCTTCCATGTCTGGTTCTAACTTTCGCTTCTTAACCTGCAAACAGGTTTCTCAGGAGGCAGGTCGGGGGGTCTGGTATTTCCATCTCTTTAAGAATGTTCCACAGTTTGTTGTGATCCACAGTCAAAGGCTTTAGCATAGTCAGTGAAGCAGAAGTAGATGTTTTCCTGGAACTCCCTTCTTTTTCTATGATCCAACGGATGTTGGCAAGTTGATCTCTGATTCCTCTGCCTTTTCTAAATCCAGCTTGTACATCTGGAATTTCTTGGTCCACGTACTACTGGAGCCTAACTGGAAGGATTTTGAGCATGAACCTGCTCGCATCTGAAATGAGCACAGTTGTATGTTAGTTTGAACATTCTTTGGCATTGCATTTCTCTGGGGTTGGAATGAAAACAACTTTTCCAGTCCTGTGGTCCCTGCTGAGTTTTCCAAATTTGCTGGCATATTGAGTGCAGCACTTTCACAGTATGAAGTTTTAGGTTTTAAAATAGCTCAGCTGAAATCCTATCACCTTCACTAACTTTGTTCGTAATAATGCTTCCCAAGACCTACTTGACCTCACACTCCAGGATTTCTGGCTCTAGGTGAGTGATCACACCGTCATGGTTATCTGGGTCATGAAGACCCCTTTCGCATAGTTTTTCTGTGTATTCTTGCCGCCTCTTCTTAATCTATTTTGCGTCTGTTAGGCTCTTGCTGTTTCTTTCCTCTCTTGTACTGATCTTTGCATGAAATGTTCCCTTGGTATCTCTAATTTTCTTGAAGAAACCTCTACTCTTTCCCATTCTATTGTTTCCCTCTATTTCTATTATAAAGCAGTGGAGTAGCCCTCAGAGTCAACAAAAGGGCCGGAAATGCAGTACTTGGGTACAGTCTCCAAAATGACAGGATGGCCTCTGTTTCCAGGGCAAGCCATTCACTATCACAGTGATCCAAGTCTAGGCCCCAACCACTAACGCCGAAGAAGCTGAATTTGAAGGTTCTATCATGACCTACAAGACCTTCTAGAACTAACATCAAAAAAGATGTCCTTTTCATCATAGGGAACTACTAGAATGCAAAAGTAGGAAGTCAAGAGATGCTTGGAGTAACAGGCAAGTTTGGCCTTGGAGTACAGGGTGAAGAAGGGCAAACGCTAACAGAGTTTTGCCAAGACACTGGTCATAGCAAACACCCTCTTCCAACAGCACAAGAGACGACTCCACACGTGTACGTCACCAATGGTCAATGCTGAGATCAGATCGATTTCTTCTTTGCAGACGAAGATGAAGAAGCTCTATACAGTCAGCAAAAACAAGCCCCGGAGCTGCCTGTGGCTCAGATCGGTGCAGTTCCGTTCAGTCGCTCAGTCACGCCTGACTCTGCAACCCCGTGGCCTGGAGCCTCCCTGTCCATCACTAACTTCCGGGGTTTACTCAACTCACATCCATTGAGTCGGTGATGCCATCCAAACATCTCATCCTCCGTCACCCCTTTTCCTCCTGTCTTCAATCTTTCCCAGCATCAGGGTCTTTTCTAATGAGTCAGTTCTTCGTGTCATGTGGTCAGAGTACTGGAGTTTCAGCTTCAGCATCAGTCCTTCAGTGAATATTCAGAACTGATCTCCTTTAGGATGGACTGGTTGGATCTCCTTGCAGGCCAAGGGACTCTCAAGAGTCTTCTCCAACACCACAGTTCAAAAGCATCAATTCTTTGGCACTCAGCTTTCTTTATAGTCCACCTCTCACATCCATACATGACCACTGGAAAAACCATAGCCTTGACTAGATAGATCTTTGTTGGCAAAGTAATGTCTCTGCTTTTTAATATGCTGTCTAGGTTGGTCATAACTTTCCTTCCAAGGAGCAAGTATCTTTTAATTTCATTGCAGTAACCATCTGCAGTGATTTTGGAGCCCCCCAAAATAAAGTCTGTTATTGTTTCCACTGTTTCCCCATCTATTTTCCATGAAGTGATGGGACCAGATCCGATAATCTTCATTTTCTAAATATTGAGTTTTAAGCCAACTTTTTCACTCTCTACTTTCACTTTCATCAAGAGGCTGTTATAGTTCTTCCTCACTTTCTGCCATAAGGGTGGTGTCATCTGCATATCTGAGGTTATTGATATTTCTCCCGGCAATTTTGATTCCAGCTTGTGCTTCTTCCAGCCCAGCGTTTCTCATGATGTACTCTGCATATAAGTTAAATAAGCAGGGTGACAATATACAGCCTTGATATACTCCTTTTCCTATTTGGAACCAGTCTGTTGTTCCAAGTTCAGTTCTAACTGTTGCTTCCTGACCTGCATACAGATTTCTCAAGAGGCAGATCAGGTGGTCTGGTATTCCCATCTCTTTAAGAATGTTCCACAATTTGTTGTGATCCACACAGTCAAAGGCTTTGGCATAGTCAATAAAGCAGAAGTAGGTGTTTTTCTAGAACTCTCTTGCTTTTTCTAGGATCCAGTGGATGTCGGCAATTTGATCTCTGGTTCCTCTACATTTTCTTAATCCAGTTTGAACATCATGGTTCACGTACTGTTGAAGTGGTTCATATCATCAGCTCCCTGTTGCAGAATTCAGGCTTAAGTTGAAGAAAGTGGGGAAAACCACTACACCATTCAGGTATGACCTAAGTCAAATCCCTTATGATTATACAGTGGAGGTGATGAATAAATTCAAGGGATTGTGTCTGGTAGACAGAGTGCCTGAAAAACTATGGATGGAGATTCATAATACTGTAACGTACTGTTGAAGTGGTTCATATCATCAGCTCCCTGTTGCAGAATTCAGGCTTAAGTTGAAGAAAGTGGGGAAAACCACTACACCATTCAGGTATGACCTAAGTCAAATCCCTTATGATTATACAGTGGAGGTGATGAATAAATTCAAGGGATTGTGTCTGGTAGACAGAGTGCCTGAAAAACTATGGGTGGAGATTCATAATACTGTACAGGAAGCAAGACCGAAACCACCCCAAAGAAAAAGAAATTCAAGAAGGCAAAGTGATTGTCTGAGGAGGCCTTACAAATAGTTGAGAAAAGAAGAGAAGCTAAAGGCAAAGGAGAAAGGGAAAGATGAAAATGGAAGTGTTAGTCGTCCAGTTGTGTCCAACTGTTTGTGACCCCATGGACTGTAGCCTGCTAGGCTCCTCCGTCCAGGCAAGAAGACTGGAGTGGGTTGCCATTCCCTTCTCCAAGGGATCTTCCTGACCCAGGAATTGAACACACTTCTCCTACATTGCAGACAATGGCTTTACCATTTAAACGGTCAGGAAAGCCCAAAGGGAAAGATATACCTAACTGAATGCTGAGTTCCAGAAAGTCACAAGGAAAGCCTTCTTATGTGAGTGTCGTCCCGGAGGTCTAGAGGGAAATCGAGCTCCTGGGTAGGGGTGGGCCCACTGGGCCTCGTAGAAGAGAGAGCAGCTCAGCACCGCCAGGCACGGGGGCAGCCCTGGGGCATCGCTGAGGACAGAGGCTGCAGGCAGACCCTGACATGTCGGTCAGCTCGTGGTCTCTGCCGCCTTCAGCCCCGGGGTCAGGCTGAGGTCCACCCTTAACCTGAGACCAGACTTGGGGCTTTTCAGGGACTCTGAAGTTGAGACCGCCACGCCGGGCTGCCCACTCTGAGCCCACTGGCAATGCCGTCATGGGCAGGGGTCCCCAGGGCTTCTCACCAGACTTGCAAGACAGCCGATAAGGGGTTTCCAGCAAGACTGAGCACGTGGCGGGGCTGGGGCAACTCAGTGTGTAGCCGTGGGTGAGTGGATCCACAAAGCGTGGTCCATCCACCAGGGGAACAGTGCTCAGCCTTAAGGAGCAAGCGAACCCCGGCACAAGCTGCAGCCTGGGCGGGCTTCAGGGACTTGCTGCCCAGAGAAACAGTCCCGGCACAGAGCAGATGCCGTCTGACTCCACTCACAGGAGGCCCCCGGACGGGCCACAGCCACAGACAAAGGGAGTGACGGAGGGGGCAGGGGCTGGCCTACGGGGAGGGGAGCGGCCTTCAGTGGGGACAGGGCGTCTGTCTGGAAAGGTGAGAAATTTCTGGAGAGGTTGGTGATGGTTGCCCAGCCATGTGAATGAGCTCAGCGCTGCTGAAACCTCATTGGCGAACGGTTGAGGTGGCAGGCTCTATCTTGTATGCATTTTGCCACATTTTTAAAATAATAACTTAAAAAATCAACCCCTCTGGGCAGCATAATCTATAGAAAGGAAGGCAGGGCGCCTCCTGGACGGAGGAGCAGGGCCAGCGAAGCTCTGTGTCCAGGCCCGCTCCCAGCACAGACCCGGCCCCTGCCCACCCTCCACACCGGAGGACTTGACTGGAGGACTGGATTTCCCAGAGCTGCAGGGACACAGGTCCCGCTGACCGGGGCTGGAACCATTCTCTCCTTTTCTTGTACCACAGATATTGGTGAAGCCCTGCCGCGCACACATGCGGGGCACTGCTGTCTGTCCGAACCCCACAGATCGACCCGGGGTTGCTCAGGGAGGGGCCAGGCGGGCACTGCCTCCCAAGGGGATCTGAGGATGGGCTGGCACAGGCAGCTGGCTGCCCTCGGGGGCTCATGGGGCTCTCTCAGCCCAGGGCCGGCACCTCCCGTTGGGAGCCAGGTTCACCCAGCCCACACGGATCTGCGGGTCCTTGGGCCCACAGCCGTGCGCTCAGCTCGGGGCCAGTGACAGCAGGGCTATCCCCAGCAAAGGAGAGATCTCCCGGGGCCTCCCCCTCCCCAGGAAAACAAAGGCTCCAGGCCAGAGAGAAAGGAAGGAGGGGAACACGGCTCAGAGTGTGGCCAAGCCCCAGGCTGCCTGCAGGTCGACCAGACGTCTCTGTGGCCGCTGCCCCCACTCCATGGGGGGTACTGGGGGTGAGAGACACCAGGGTCAGGGCCCCCAGGCGCCCCACTCTTGCAAATCAGAGCCTCTGCCCAGCAGCGCCCTCATCACACAGGGAAGCCAGGCTTCCCAGACAGCGGGGGGTGCTCCTTACACGGCGGCCCCGGGCACGGGGCTGCCCAGGGCAGGCTGTCCACCAGGACCCTGAGGCCACGTCCAGGCCTGTGCAGGAGGGAGGGGGCCCTGTCTTCAGCGCTGCTGGCCCAGCCCTGGAGGGCAGGGCGGCCGCCACCTGCAGGCTGGGCCAGGCCTCCCCGAGCTGCCTGAGTGCCTGCTCCTCCGGCCTCAGGGACGCAGGCCTGGCCCGCTGCCCCCGGGGACACTGCCTTCCTGCGGCCACAGACATTGGCCTGGGGGTTGAGCTCGGGGACCTGAGAACATGGCCCGCCTCCCAGACTCACCACTAGGGACCAGCGGGTCAGCCCACGCCCAGGTTATGGCCGTCCCATCCCGGAGGGACCCTGGGCCCTGGGCAGTGGTCCTGCAGCCCCCAGGGACCCCAGGGAGGGGGTGCCTATGGGTGGGGGATTGGCCCCCATAGCGTTAGTCCCTCTGTCCCTTCAGGGCACCATGGGCAGGAGGGTGGCACCAGCCGGGCCCACAGGTGACCAACCCCACAGGTAGGGCTTGGAGGGCAAGAGGCTCCCGCCCCCCTTCACCCTCGAGGACAGAGCCCGGTGCTGGGGGGTCCATGGGAGGCAGGGAGGCCAGGAATGGATCTGCATGGAGCCCCTCGTGTGCTGGGCACCCCCACCCACTCTCGGGGCTCTCTCAGCCTCGGGGCAGCCCCTCCTCTGTGAGAATCCCAGCACAGGTGCAGCCTCCTTCCGCCTCGAAAAGCCTCGGAGCCGGAGGTGTCGGCGGGTCTAGCGGGAAAGTGCCGGAGGCTGGGGGCTGTCCTGCCCCCTTCAGCAGTAGGGCGGAGGCCACACGGATGCTTTTTGTTTGCACACAGGGCTGGCCCAGCTGCTTTATTTAGTTTTGAGATTTATGGGGTTTAATTAAGTCCTATCTACTGACGCACTTACTGATCAGCACCCAGAGTGGGAATGGTCTGAGAAGGCCTGGGGGTTGAGCTCGGGGACCTGAGAACATGGCCCGCCTCCCAGACTCACCACTAGGGACCAGCGGGTCAGCCCACGCCCAGGTTATGGCCGTCCCATCCCGGAGGGACCCTGGGCCCTGGGCAGTGGTCCTGCAGCCCCCAGGGACCCCAGGGAGGGGGTGCCTATGGGTGGGGGATTGGCCCCCATAGCGTTAGTCCCTCTGTCCCTTCAGGGCACCATGGGCAGGAGGGTGGCACCAGCCGGGCCCACAGGTGACCAACCCCACAGGTAGGGCTTGGAGGGCAAGAGGCTCCCGCCCCCCTTCACCCTCGAGGACAGAGCCCGGTGCTGGGGGGTCCATGGGAGGCAGGGAGGCCAGGAATGGATCTGCATGGAGCCCCTCGTGTGCTGGGCACCCCCACCCACTCTCGGGGCTCTCTCAGCCTCGGGGCAGCCCCTCCTCTGTGAGAATCCCAGCACAGGTGCAGCCTCCTTCCGCCTCGAAAAGCCTCGGAGCCGGAGGTGTCGGCGGGTCTAGCGGGAAAGTGCCGGAGGCTGGGGGCTGTCCTGCCCCCTTCAGCAGTAGGGCGGAGGCCACACGGATGCTTTTTGTTTGCACACAGGGCTGGCCCAGCTGCTTTATTTAGTTTTGAGATTTATGGGGTTTAATTAAGTCCTATCTACTGACGCACTTACTGATCAGCACCCAGAGTGGGGAATGGTCTGAGAGACAGAGAGAATGAGAGAGACACAGACACACAGGTGCTGAGCGGGAGAGCGGAGGCTGCCTTGCTGGCGGGTGGGTGGGTGGCCGGGTGGGCGGGCTGGATGAGGCCTTCTGGCCACCCTCTGGTCTCAGCCCAAAACAGGCTCCTGGGCTCTGGGGTCAGAGGTCAGAGGCTGGCAGCAGTGACATGGTGGGAGGGGGACGATGGGTACTGTAATGGCAACAGCCGGGCAGGGCCATGGACCAGCCCACCCAGCATCCCTCCTCCCCGCGTCCTACTCCGAGCTCCTGGCTGGAGAGTCAGGCGTGCACATGCGCCTCCCCCAGAGCATCCTGGGGAAGGTCCGACCGAGAGGATCTGGTCCAGGGTGACACGTCAGGGTGAGTCTGAGGGCCTGGGCTCAGCCCTTTCTCCTCAAGAGACCTGGAGGACCCCAGGCAACTGACAGCGGGTGCCGAGGGCTTGTGTGCCAGTGTTCACAGCAGCCCCGGTGGGCAACCCGAGTGCCCCTCGATGGGTGAGCGGATGGGTACACGAACGGCAGTCTGTCCATCGGTGGATGCTGCGCAGCCTTAAAGGGGGAGTAAACCCTGGCACAGGGTGCAGCGTGGGTGACCCTCAAGGACGTGCTGCTCAGAGAAACAATCCAGGCACAGAAGGACGGATGCTCTCGACTCCCCCAGAGGAGGTCCCTGGAGGGGTCTCCTCCATAGACACAGGAAGTGGACGGGGGCCGGGGGCTGGGGCCGTGGGGCAGAGGAGTGAGCGTCCAGTGGGGACGGAGTATCTGTTTGGGAAGATGAACCGGTTCTGGGGATGACGGTGAGGAAGGTAAAATAGCACGCCAGGCACCCCCGTCCCTCACTGTCGCTGAGTCTGCCCAAGTTCACTGAGTCAGTGATGTCATCCAAACACCTCGTCCTCTGTCGGCCTCTTCTCCTTCCACCTTCCATCTTTCCCAACCGGGGTCTTTTCCGACAAGTCAGCTGTTTAAATGCTTGAAGGAGTCTGAATTTCATCTGATTTTTAGGCCAATTATTGCTCCAGGTCGAGGGTGCCAAACAACCCTCGGGCTTGCCGGTCCTGGAAGAGTTCCCGCAGACGCGTGGATGCTGAGACACCAGCACAGGGTCGGGGATGACGCCCCAGGAGCGCTCGCTGTGAAACACCTCCGCCAAAGAGAGGGAAGAGCTCAACCCATGAGATGTGTATAAGAGACAGCGGTAATGATGAGAGTCCTCGGGAGAAAGGGGTTCAGGGGCAGCGCACAGACAGGAATGGAGCCTCAACGCCTGCGCGTGACCGAGAGGCGCGCCAGGACTCAAGGAGCTTCCAGAAGGGCTACAGGCGGAGACGGAAGGACGGCCCCCGGTGCCAGCCCCACACAGAGCTGGTAGAGGCCCCCAGGCTCAGAGGCTGCCCTGGGCCACCGGGGAATCTGAGCAGTTCCAAGAGGGGTGGGGGCTGCACCACTGAACACCCTGCGAGTGATTGTCCATCCCCAGTCACCCAGAACACCCTGCGGGTGATTGCCCATCCACAGTCACCCAGAACACCCTGCGGGTGATTGCCCATCCACAGTCACCCAGAACACCCTGCGGGTGATTGCCCATCCACAGTCACCCAGAACACCCTGTAGGGTGATTGTCTATCCCCAGTCACCCAGAACACCCTGTGGTTGATTGTCTATCCACAGTCACCCAGAACACCCTGCGGGTGATTGCCCATCCACAGTCACCCAGAACACCCTGCAGGTGATTGCCCATCCACAGTCACCCAGAACACCCTGCGGGTGATTGCCCATCCACAGTCACCCAGAACACCCTGCAGGTGATTGCCCATCCACAGTCACCCAGAACACCCTGCGGGTGATTGCCCATCCACAGTCACCCAGAACACCCTGCAGGTGATTGCCCATCCACAGTCACCCAGAACACCCTGCGGGTGATTGCCCATCCACAGTCACCCAGAACACCCTGCAGGTGATTGCCCATCCACAGTCACCCAGAACACCCTGCGGGTGATTGCCCATCCACAGTCACCCAGAACACCCTGCAGGTGATTGCCCATCCACAGTCACCCAGAACACCCTGCGGGTGATTGCCCATCCACAGTCACCCAGAACACCCTGCAGGTGATTGCCCATCCACAGTCACCCAGAACACCCTGCGGGTGATTGCCCATCCACAGTCACCCAGAACACCCTGCAGGTGATTGCCCATCCACAGTCACCCAGAACACCCTGCGGGTGATTGCCCATCCACAGTCACCCAGAACACCCTGCGGGTGATTGCCCATCCACAGTCACCCAGAACACCCTGCGGGTGATTGCCCATCCACAGTCACCCAGAACACCCTGCGGGTGATTGCCCATCCACAGTCACCCAGAACACCCTGCGGGTGATTGCCCATCCACAGTCACCCAGAACACCCTGCGGGTGATTGCCCATCCACAGTCACCCAGAACACCCTGCGGGTGATTGCCCATCCACAGTCACCCAGAACACCCTGCGGGTGATTGCCCATCCACAGTCACCCAGAACACCCTGCGGGTGATTGCCCATCCACAGTCACCCAGAACACCCTGCGGGTGATTGCCCATCCACAGTCACCCAGAACACCCTGCAGGTGATTGCCCATCCACAGTCACCCAGAACACCCTGCAGGTGATTGCCCATCCACAGTCACCCAGAACACCCTGCAGGTGATTGCCCATCCACAGTCACCCAGAACACCCTGCAGGTGATTGCCCATCCACAGTCACCCAGAACACCCTGCAGGTGATTGCCCATCCACAGTCACCCAGAACACCCTGCAGGTGATTGCCCATCCACAGTCACCCAGAACACCCTGCAGGTGATTGCCCATCCACAGTCACCCAGAACACCCTGCAGGTGATTGCCCATCCACAGTCACCCAGAACACCCTGCAGGTGATTGCCCATCCACAGTCACCCAGAACACCCTGCAGGTGATTGCCCATCCACAGTCACCCAGAACACCCTGCAGGTGATTGCCCATCCACAGTCACCCAGAACACCCTGCAGGTGATTGCCCATCCACAGTCACCCAGAACACCCTGCAGGTGATTGCCCATCCACAGTCACCCAGAACACCCTGCAGGTGATTGCCCATCCACAGTCACCCAGAACACCCTGCAGGTGATTGCCCATCCACAGTCACCCAGAACACCCTGCAGGTGATTGCCCATCCACAGTCACCCAGAACACCCTGCAGGTGATTGCCCATCCACAGTCACCCAGAACACCCTGCAGGTGATTGCCCATCCACAGTCACCCAGAACACCCTGTAGGGTGATTGCCCATCCACAGTCACCCAGAACACCCTGCGGGTGATTGCCCATCCACAGTCACCCAGAACACCCTGCAGGGTGATTGCCCATCCACAGTCACCCAGAACACCCTGTAGGGTGATTGTCTATCCCCAGTCACCCAGAACACCCTGCGGGTGATTGTCTATCCACAATCGCCCAAAACACCTTGCGGGTGATTGTCTATCCACAGTCGCCCAGAACACCCTGCAGGTGATTGTCCATCCACAATCGCCCAGAACACCCTGCGGGTGATTGTCTCTCCACAGTCGCCCGGAACACCCTGCGGGTGACTGTCTATCCACAGTCGCCCAGAACACCCTGCGGGTGACTGTCTATCCACAGTCGCCCTGAACTGACGGCCGCACCCCCGGCAGCCAGGACCCCACCCGGGCGGCTTGATCAGCGGAAGTTCATTCTCTCCGTCCTAGAGGCAGGAAGTCCCAGGCCGAGGGCCTGCGGGGCTGCCCCCCGAGGCTCTAAGGGGGGAGTGTCACGCTCTCTCCCCCCCCCCACCCCCGCTGTGGGGTTTGCTCCGGCCTCCGGCCTCCTCAGCGTCCTCGGCCTGTGGAAGCGTCACCCCGACCTCTGCCTTCCCCTTCCCATGGCGTCCGGCCTCCCTGGTGTGTGTCCGTCTCCACATTTCCCCCTTTTATAAACAATAATCGCACAGGAATAGGGCCCAGCCGATGACCTCATGTCACCTCTGTCACCTCTGAGAAGACCCGATCTCCAAATACGGTCGCGTTGGGAGGTACCGGGGTTCAGAGACCATCACGTGAATGTGGGGGAACACGGTTCACCTGGGGCACTGGAGGAGCCTGTCGCCCTCCACAGTGGGAGGAATAAGCAATCCTGGTAAAACAACAGCACAGCACCGCCCGGTAATAAGAAGAACAAGTTTCTGAACAACACGCACAAATCTCGAGTCCAAAGGCTTCCTCCTTACGTCTCTCAGCGCGGATCACAGAAACAGGGGAGCTGGCGAGGGAAACCACAAGGACCTAGCAGAGTGCCAGAGGGGCTCTGGACCTTTTGGGGGGCAGATTCCTCAGGCCTCTCATTACCAAGCCCCCATCACACCTCAACTATAGAGAGGTGAGGGAGAAGACAGCGGGGCCCACAGGGCAGCTCACGCCCACTGGTCACGGGACCAAGGAGCTGTGGTTGTTTTTAGTCGCCAAGTCGTGTTCGACTCTTGCCCTTGGGCTATAGCACGCCAGGCACCCCCGTCCCTCACTGTCGCTGAGTCTGCCCAAGTTCACTGAGTCAGTGATGTCATCCAAACACCTCGTCCTCTGTCGGCCTCTTCTCCTTCCACCTTCCATCTTTCCCAACCGGGGTCTTTTCCGACAAGTCAGCTGTTTAAATGCTTGAAGGAGTCTGAATTTCATCTGATTTTTAGGCCAATTATTGCTCCAGGTCGAGGGTGCCAAACAACCCTCGGGCTTGCCGGTCCTGGAAGAGTTCCCGCAGACGCGTGGATGCTGAGACACCAGCACAGGGTCGGGGATGACGCCCCAGGAGCGCTCGCTGTGAAACACCTCCGCCAAAGAGAGGGAAGAGCTCAACCCATGTGAGCCACATCAGACTCCAGACACGCGGGCTTCGTGGCCAGCGGGCCGCTCACCCTGCCCACGACCACCCCGGTCCCCATGTCTGCAGCCCCCATGTCCGGTGAGCTCCAGGCAGAGGCTGGAACTGCCCCTGGATGGCCGCTGGGGAAGTGCCAGAGGGCCAGCTGTCCCCCACCACACTGCGTACCGGCCTCGGTTCAAAGGTGCAGCCGGCACCCAGCCCTGCTGGGAGCTTTGACCAGCTTATCAGTGAACTGTGCCAACGCTTCCTGCCGGAGGGGAAGGCAGGAGACCTCCCCATCCCTGGGTAAACTTCCGTGGCCTGGAGCTCAGCCCACCTCGTGCCAAGAGGCCAAAGGCCTGAGATACCTGTGGTTTGGCCAAGAGCTGGCGTGTGAGCGCTGGTCTTCTTTGAGCCCAGATTTCAGACAGGAGGCTGAAGTGGGCACTGGCATCCTTAGAGGACACTGCACCCCCCCCACCCCAGAGACCTGAGACCAGTTTGCAGGGAAGGTCTTAAAAGCCGACGCTAAGCAGGGGGCACGCTGCCCCGCCTCCCGGCTCTCTGTGTGGAGTTCATCTTCAGGCGGAGGCGGGGTCGACTCTGCAGACTATAACTGAGGCAGTTCAGGCAGCGCTGTGGGGTGGGCGCCAGGGGGCCGAGGCCACACAGGGGCAGCGTCCAGGGCCCCGGGGAAGGGTCTGGCTGGGCACAGGGGCCATAGAGGGTCGCGGGAGTCTCGGCCCAAGGCCCACCCTGCAGCTGGAGCTGGAGCCCACGTCCGAGCAGGAAGAGGAAGATGCGCTGATCGCTCGCTGCCCTGGAGATGCCGGGAGATTGGGGAGGGGACCCAGGGCAGCCCCGGCCTCCCCCCCGCCGCCCCATCTCCCAACAGCCCAGCCTGGGTCTCGGGGGTCAGCTTGGTGGGGTGCTGCCTACGCAGCGGCGTGACCCCCAAGGCTGCTGGCCCATCTCGGCTGGCTTAGAGCTACTTCACCCTGGGCTGGGATCTCTGAGCCCCTGGTCACAGCCCCCAGCCGTGCAGGGGGTGGCTTTCGGTGGGAACGCCAACAGGCGACGGCCCCAAAGCCCACGGCCCCCTGCACGCCCCGTCCGCTCCTCCAGGGGGACTGAACACTCTGCTGTTGCTGACTGTCTCCAGCCCTGGAGGCTGGAACCCCAGACCCAGGTCGGGGCAGGGCTGGTCCTCCTGCGGCCTCTCTCCTCTCCTCGTCCTCACGCCGCCATTCCTCTGTGTCTGTGTCCTGACCCCCTTATAAGGACATCTGTCCTGGGAGGCCGGGGTCCACTCTGGCGACCTCACTTTACCTCCCGCCTCGCTTAGTCGCACAGCCGTTTCTTTGACACTTGTGACCCTGTGGCCTGTAGCCCACCCGGTCCCACGGCCTGTGGCATTTCCCAGCAAGAATACTGAAGTGGGTTGTCACTGCTTTCTCCAGGGGATCTGCGCAACCCAGGGATCGGACCTGAGTCTCCACGTTCAGAGAACGTGCATTGGCGGGCACGTTCTCTGACACTGAGACACCAGGCAAGTCCTCACTTGACGTTTATCCATCTTTAAAGGCTTATCTCCAAATACAGCTGGGGGCGGGGGTCAAGATTCCTGTTTACGAACTGGGGACACAGCTCAGCCCGAGACAACCTGCAAGGACAAAGGGGGAACGTGAACCTCCTGCCCAGGGAGGAAATTCTGAGCTTCTCTCCAGGACCAGCAGGTGCAGGTGGGGAGGGCTGTGGGGGGCAGGGGCCCACAGAGCCTTAAAGAGACGGGATCTGATTCGACCCCATGAGTAAAGTCCCGAGGGTCCACAGGCGCCTCAAGGCTCTCAGAGCCCGGTCATGCCCCTGGGTCCCTGCTCTGCCCTCCTGCTCACAGGCTGTGGGCTCAGCCTGGTTTTAATTTTTTGAATGTTGAGTTTCAAGGGAGCTTTTCGCTCTCCTTCATCCTGATCAGGAGGCTCCTTTAGTTTCTCTTTGCTTTCTGCCACAGGCTGGCATCACCTGCGTATCTGAGGTTGTTGGTATTTCTTGCAGCAACCGTGATTCCTTAGGAAGCATTACTACAAACAACGCTAGTGGAGGTGATGGTGATACAGCTGAGCTATTCCAAATTCTAAAAGATGATGCTGTTAAAGTGCTGCACTCAATATACCAGCAAATTTGGAAAACTCAGCAATGGCTACAGGATTGGAGAAAGTCAGTTTTCATTCCAATCCCAAATAAGGGCAATGCAAAGTATGTTCAAACTATTGCACATTTACACTCTTTTTACATGCTAGCAAGGCAATGCTCAAAATCCTCCAAGCTAGGCTTCAACAGTGCAGAACTGAGAAATTCAGGATGTAGAAGCTGGATTTAGAAAAGGCAGAGGAACCAGAGATCAAATTGCCAGCATCTATTGGATCCTACAAAAAGCAAGGGAATTCCAGAAAAACATCTACTTCTGCTTCATTGACTACATTAAAGCCTTTGCTTGTGTGGATCACAACAAACTGTGGAAAATTCTTCAAGAGATGGGAACACCAGACCACCCCACCTGTCTCCTGAGAAACTCGTATGCAGGTAAAGAAGCAACAGATAGAATCAGACATGGAGCAACAGACTGGTTCAAAAAGGGTACCTCAAGGCTGTATATCATCACTCTGCTTATTTAACTTATATGTAGAGTATATCATATGAAATGCTGAGCTGGATGAATCACAAACTGGAACTAAGATTTCCAGGAGAAATATCAATAATCTCAGATATGCAGATGACACCACCAAATGGCAGAAAGCAAAGAGGAACTAAAGAGCCTCTTGATAAAGGTGAAAGAACAGAGTGAAAAAGCTGTATTAAAACTCAACATTCAAAAAACGAAGATCATGGCATCCAGTCCCATCACTTCACGGCAAATAGATGGGGAGAAAATGGAAACAGACTTTATTTTCTTGGGCTCTAAAATCGCTGTTGACAGTGGCTGCAGCCATGAAATTTAAAAGTCGCTTGCTCCTTGGAAGAGCTATGACCAACCTAGACAGTGTATTAAAAAGCAGAGACATTATTTTGCCAACAAAGGTGCGAATAGTCAAAGCTATGGTTTCTCCAGCAGTCATGTACAGATGTGAGAGCTGGACCATAAAGACGGTTGAGCACAAAAGAATTGATGCTTTTGAACTGTGGTGTTGGAGAAGACTCTTGAAAGTCTCCTGGAGAGCTAGGAGATCCAACCAGCCAATCCTAAAGGAAATCAGTCCTGAATGTTCATTGGAAGGACTGATGCTAAAGCTGAAACTCCAATACTTTGGCCACCTGTATGAAGAGTCGACTCATTGGAAAAGACCCTGATTCTGGGAAAGACTGAGAGCGGGAGGAGAAGGGGATGACAGAGGATGAGATGGCTGGATGGCATCACTGGTTCAATGGACATGAGTGTGAGCCAGCTCCGGGAGATGGTGAGGGACAGGCAAGCCCGGTGTGCTGCCGTCCCTGGGGTCACAGAGAGCCAGACATGACTGAGCGATGAGCAACAGTCCCCCTCGAGTGTGTCTGCGGCCTGGGTGGGCCATTTGCAGGGGCTTTGTGGGGGGGGAGCCTGTTCCCCAGAGCTCTTGCCGGGAAGCCCCCATGTACCAAAGGCGTCACGCTGGACCCCCATATCACGCCTTTCCCCCACCACAGCTCTGCTCGAGAGCCTGGCGGGTGGGCCAAGGCACTTGCCCCCTGAGCAGAGGGGCAGTGTCACTGCCCACTGTGCCAGAGTCCGGCAGACAACAGACCCTCAGAGCCCTCACCAGAGCATGGGGGTGGGGCGGAAACAGATGACCTGAGAGAAGCAAGGAGATGAGCTGACGCCACCTCCTGGGCTCCCCAGGTGTTGCCAACACAGGAGACGTGAGAGGTGCGGGTTCAGCCCCTGCGTAGAGGAGAGCCCCTGGAGGAGGGCGTGGCCACACCCCAGCGTTCCTGCCTGGGAAGTCCCGCGGGCAGGAGCCCGGAGGGGCCTGGAGGGCTGCACTCCAGGGTCACCGAGTCAGACACGACCGGAGTGACAGCACCCCCCACCCACCACCTCCCTGTCCCCGCTGGGGTCCGGGGCAGCCTGGGGTCACCGAGGCGTGCGTGCATAGGCTCAGGCCTTCTCTGGTTCATTTGTCCAGCGTGCGTGGGGCGGGAGGCGGCCCCTGACTCTCTGGGCCTGGGGCTGCTGCCTCCATGACCGTCTGCTGATGGTCGTCAAAAACCTCCTTCCAAACAAAGCCTCGTGCAACCCACGTGTCCGGAAGACAAGCCAGGGCTGTCGAGCTTAAACCAGCGGGTCCGGGAGTGCAGCCCACCCCTGCCCATCACCTGGGAGCCTCCATTTCTCAGGGGCCCCGGGAGGCGGACGCTGGGCAGAGCCTGAGGCCCCCACACCTGCCCCTCAGGCCGCAGCTCCTGCCACCGACTCCTGTCCCGCAGGCCCTGGGGCTGGCGCTGCCAGGCAGGACTGGCATCCACCTCCAGAGCTCGCGGCCCCACAGGCAGGCCGGGCACAGGAAGAGCCCAGAGCCTGAGGTAGGTGCAGGGCTGGTTCCGGGGCTCCCAGAACCCCCCGCGGCCATGCAGCTGGGCGGGCAGCCCCCGTCGCCTTAGCAACTTCTGCTCCAAGGCCAACCCAGGCCCACTGACCGCCCAGGAGTCCACAGGGCAGGGCCAGCAGCCGTGGGAGCTCCTGGGGTCACCCGGAGCCAGGACCTGGGCTGGGGCTGCTGCTGCGGGGTCCTGACCTGGTGTCCGTCGAAGGTGGGCAGGGAGGGAGCCAGCCGGCTGAGGAGAGGGCAGTGGATGGAGTAGGGGACCTGGGTCTGCCCTGGGCAAGCTCGCTGGCCCTGGGACAGCTTCTCCCAGAGCCCATCCATCATTCAGGCGTTACTGTGGCAGACAGGCGTCTGGGGTAAAGGGTACTAGGGGCCGTACCAGGGGGTCAGCACCCTCCTCTTAGCCCTCCAACAATGCCCACAGGTGGTACTATGGGCAGGGTCTTCAGCCCAGGCACCCAGGCACCTGGCTGCCTCCCAACCTCAGGGTCCCTGGCCACCAGCCTTGCCCTCGGCCACAAAGAGTCAGATGGTCCCTCCCTAGAATCCCCACTCTGGCGGCTCAGCCAGCTCACAACACAGCCCCCCAACACGTGCAGGAGGGTGGACACACACAGGCGAGTGGACACGTGACACACGTGGGCAGGTGGACACATGCACACGCGTGGGTGGGTGAACACGTGGACACACACAGGGCTGCCTCCAGCCCAGGTCCCCAGAGCCCCATGGGGCTCCGTCAGGTCGGTCTAAAGGGTCTGACGGCCCTGCCGAATGCTTTATGGCGGCCCGGGAGGACCCATAACGTCACTTTCTGTCATTTTTTGCAGCAGGTGGGATGTGGTTCATGACCGGGCTTGTTTCTGTTTCCCCCGGGAGGAAGTGTGTTCCCCACGCATGTATGCAAATGTGTGCATACTCACACTCAGGTCACAGAGGCAAACACACACTCACACGCACACAAACAGGGGCAAATGCAGCTCAGCGGCTCCTTTGCACAAATTCAGGCTCGGAGGGCAGGGCCTCCCGCAGGGGTAGCCTCCAGCATCTCGAAGGCACGGCGAGGGCTTTGTGCACGCCAAGGGCGGGACAGGCATCCGTGTACAGCCTCCCCCTGTCCTGTGTGCAGAGCCTGGCGGCCAGGCCCACGCACCCCCCTGGAAGGTGCCAGACCTGGGCTGTGCCCAGCAGCCCACCCAGGCCCCCAGCCACTACTGAAGCGCACCAGCACGGCGTCTCTGCCCAAGTTTATTTTGGAAAGCAAAGAATTGAACAAAGGCTCAGAAAATAAATATCTACAGAGAGAAAGTCAGCTCAGGAGGCGAGGCAGCTGAGGGGGTCGGCGGGAAGGGGACGCAGGAAGGTGGGGGCCGGGCCCTCCCCTCACCCCCGCCCGGGGGCCGCCCCGAGGGGCCAGGAGCGCCGGGCCCTGCGCTGGGCGGGCAGCTCGCACAGGGTGTCCTGGCACAGGCAGCTGTCGACGTGCGTGTAGGTGTAGCGGAGCATGCCCCCGTCCGGGCACTGCAGCGCCACCTCCCGCTGGCTGGTGCGCTGCTCTCTGCAGCAGGAGCACCTGTGGTCCAGGGCCTGGGCCTCGGCCGAGTACCTGGGGGAAGGCGAGGTCAGGGCCCGCCGCCCGCTCGGGCGGGCACAGCCTCCCCCACCCTGTGCCCACCAGGCCCCAGCGCCCAGGGCTCACATGGCGAAGGTCCCGCAGGACCCGGAGCAGTCGTTCATGGAGACCAACGCGGTGCAGCCGCTGTGCGAAATCTCCCTCGTGACGGGGATGGCGGCGCAGGGGACGCTGGTCTCATTGCGAGGGACGCCTGGGCACAGAGGCAGAGGCTGGGCGGGCGTCTCCGCCTCCGCGGCCCTCCTGCCCCCCTCACGGCCTCCTCCCGCCCTCCCAAGTGCCACCACTCCAGGGCCCTCAAGCAAGCTGGGTCGTCACGGGCTCCTGGAAGGGATTCAGGCTTCCTGGGCACCCCAGGTGATGTCCTCAAAGTCAGCGCCCGCCCGAGGCCCACACTCACATTTCCTGCAGCGCCGTTGGGCATGAGCGTGATGGAGCCCTAGGGGGAAGGAGAGACAGTTGGGACCCCAGACCTCCCCCAGTGGCGACAGTGCCGCCCCTGCCAGGAGGGTGGAAGGGGCAGTTCCCGCAGACGGGCCCAGAGTGGAGCCTGCAGCTGCTGCCACGTCCTGCGATGGAGCCCAGCCCCCCGGACATCGAGGCCCCACTCCAGGAGTGACGGGCCCACTCACCTGGACGCAGGTGCTGGGGTCAAAGTCAGGGCAGGTGATGTTGGAGATGGATGAGATGAGCTGGTTGTGTATCTTCACGCAGCTGAAGAAGGTACAGTTGTTCAGGGGGTCACTCTTCATGTCTCCGGGCTGCGGGATGGGGTCAGGGGGGTTCTGTGTGAGGCCTGGTGGGAGCCCCCCAGGCAGCTTCCTGACCACCTCGCCAAGTGCGGCCCACAGGCCCCGAGCTGCAGAGCCAGTGACACCAGGAGGGGCCCAGGGACCCGCGGCCCACAGTCCCCAGATGGTCCATGTCCCACAGCGGGGGCCTGACTTGGAGAAGCCACCCAGAGGCCCCAGAACCCCAGGACAGGTGTCCTGACGGGAGGCAGGCCGTGCTGGGCCCTGGGGTAGGGGTGGGGCCATGCTCAGCCCTGCGGGCGGGGGCGGGGCCGCACCTTCAGGGCCAGGCTCTGCTGGCCGGGCAGGCCGATGACGCAGTGAGTCTGCTCACACTTCTTGCAGCACTCCCCGGGGGCGTCCACCAGCTCAAAGCCCTGTGGGACACGGTGAGGGGGAGGTGGGGTTGGCGTGGGAAGAGTAAGGGCCACACGGCGTGAGGGTGGGCGGGCCCGGCTCACCGGGGCCGGGGCTGCTTACCGGGCTGCAGGTGGTGTTGCAGGGCACGTGGGTGCAGGTGATGACGTTGAGCTGCGTGGCGTTGTCCCTGCGGTCGGTGCAGACGCAGTTCTGGCACTTGGATGAATAGACTGGAGAGCCGGGCTTCGGGCACAGGGAGGGCGGGTGAGGTGGGCCCACGCGGACCTCCCCTCCTCCAGGATGCCGCCGCGTTGCTGGGAGCGGGGACCCCACCAGCTGAGCCTGCCCAGGACCCTGCCCTCAAAGCCCCCTCTGCGCCCCCGCCTCGCTCACCACGGCCGGCAGGCCTCACCTGGTACTCGGCGTGCTCCAGCACACACACGCCCTTGGGCACTTGGGAGAAAGATCCAGAACAAGGGTCAGACTGTCCTGCTGGGCCCACAGGGTCCGGGGTGGACGCACAGCCGGTGGACAGCATGGGGTGTGGGGCTGGGTGCTTCCACCAGGCAGACCCTGAGCCCCCAGGCAGGGACCCCTGCAGCCGTCCTCTGCCCCCCACACCCAGCCGGAGCCCTGCCCACCCTAGGCCTCGCTCTGCCCGGCCCGGCCCACCTACCACACGAGTACAGGGGGCAGCACCTCCCGGGCACCATCTCGCTCTTCGCCTGGAAGCCCAGTGAGCACAGCGGGGGCTTCTCCCTGCACAGGCTGGCGTTGCACTCTGCAGGCGGCGGGCACACGCCGGTGAGCGCGGCCCCTCGCCGCCGACCCGGACGCCGCCCCGGGCAGGGCGGGGCCCCGGGCCTGAGCCCCTTCAACCCTCGCCTGCCCAGCGCCCACGCCCCACAGACACGCCTGAGGCCCCGGCCGCTGGGACCACGCAAGAGCCCCCGCCGCCACGCGCCCGGCCGGGGCCTTACTGCAGGAGGTGAGGCTGCAGCAGGTGTTGGCGGGGTCCACCTCCGTGAACGGGTAGGTGCCGTCCTCCTCGCACTCCAGCCGGGGCTCCGGCCGGCACGCCTTGGGCTTGCAGACGATGCCGCTCCCGCCCTCCAGGCAGACACAGTCCTTGCAGTCGAACTCGAAGTGCTCCCCGTACTGCAGGGGCGGGGGAGCCGCCGCCGTCAGCGCAGCACGAGCCAGCCCCGAGCCGCAGGGCCCACCGAGCAGCCAGCGGGAAACCCCGAGCCCTCCCCACCTCCAAGTGCCCAGGGCAGGCTCTGGGAGGACACTCACACCAGGGCTGGACCTGCTCCCGTGGGCCCGCAGGCCTGGCGCGTGCCCGAGGCACCAGGTGTGTGCGGGGCTCACGCAGGGCAGAGCTGAAGGACCAGCTGTGCGCAGGAGACACGCGCCACACGGCAGACAGGCCGCAGCTGCAGCCCGAGCGCCCGCGGCTAGTGGGCGATGGGCGGGGCGGCTAGTGGGCGATGGGCGGGGCGGCTAGTGGTTGATGGGCGGGGCGGCTAGTGGGCGATGGGCGGGG